>JAOYSI010004396.1:32477-46966 GCA_025775065.1 Hiodon alosoides
TGTATGAAAGGTTATCGAAAAAACTGTTAAGTATCGACACTCCGGTACATATGCATAGGGAAAAACAGATGACTGGTCAGATGACTGGTAAAATGACTTTTATTTCATCACATCTTGGACTTCTCTCATGGAATCCTCAAAACAGATACGCAAATGATCAAGTGTAATAAAACTGGTCTTATTTATATTGACTTAAGTCAATAGTCTGACTGCTTTACAATTTTCTGATCTGTCTCTTCAGAATGATACATCTCCAGTCAGTTGCAAAGTAAGCTGTTCAGAAGCCTCATCTTACACAAAGCTTTGTCTGAAGCCGGTGAAGCTGTGTGCTACAGGAAGAGAGGGAAGGCTGGTTGAGGACAAAGCCCCACCACAAGGCAAGGCGCTTCAGACGCAATCTGGCAGCAGGTCACGCCTGAAGATACTCTGGCTGAACTCTGGCCACTTTACGGAATTCCTTGGCATGTGTTCTGGGGCACTGCATCTCACACCAGCTGATGGGCACCATCTGAACACCTGAATGAGACAGCAACAGAGGTGCAACAGTAACAGCTGTTGGACGCTTTGTGTCAAATTCCATTTATAAAAATAAAAAAATACAACAGAGTTTGTTTGATTGACATCTGGGATTGAAGTGCTCACCTGCTTCACTGTGGGCTACAACCACACCAAGTTCATTCTCTGCCGTGGTCAGCAGATAGTTGGACTGAACATCACCCAGAGAAATCTGTGATCGGCTGTGATCAGGAAATACACTACATATAAAAACAGCTAATAAGTACTGAGGCCAAGATGGCCTCACCAAACTTAAATACCAGAGTGGTTGAAGTACCCTTATCGTTTTCCCAAAACATCCATATAATGCAACAGACGTTTGAATGGCCGAAACCACACTTTTGTATTTGTGGTCAGTTGTCACATAATTCAGTACACACAGTGTATTTTCCAGGTCAGAGGATTGTAGCCCTGCAGTGCTGCAAATCACTTTTACAGCATGTGGTCAAGTGAGCTTTCTGTCAAAAGGATACCACTTTTGCGAGGACGATATCTCCTGGCCGGAAGCTTTTGTATATTTCTACCTAAAACGGTAAAGAAAGTGTTAATCTGCTAGAAATGTCTTAGTCTAGCTTCTCAAGCCACTACAACGCTGAGGGATCCGGAAAGCTGGAAGCTTTTAAAAAATTATTATTAAACATCAGAAAAACTTCTATGCAGAACAATTTTATTCTATATGTGTTTACTAAGATGCCAGTTCTCTCGACTACCCCTAGGGTCAGGGAATAACTGGGGAGTGGGTTTTCAGTTCTTTTTAATTTCCACGGGAAAATATTATTAGTTTGGTGCTTTGTGACAAATTCTATTTGTAAAAATGCACTATAACAAATAGTTTGATTGACTGATTGATTGATTGAAAAGACTAAAGAAGCACAGAAGTTAGAAGCTTGCAGATTCCATCCAGAGAGCTGTCGAAAGGTACTAATCCATTTTAGAAAATATTCAGCAGTATACTTGTAGAATGTAAAATTCAGGGCATGCAAGTGGCGCTGCAAAAGAGTATTTGCTAACTAACGAACAATTCATTGATCAACTAATTTATTTTGCCATGTGGCACTGCGAAAGGCTGCTGGGAATTCACGAACCGAGAGTGGAGAAACGTAGCTCCACAGTTCAGCGGCACAAAGGATCACGGCCCCCTCCTGATTGGCTGCGCCCAGCTGCGACCACTAAGTTCATCAGACAGCTGCAGGCGGTCAGGGGATACAAAGTGGCGGTGTCAGTCGCAAAAGGAGAGATGACGGACCAGCACTAAAAAAGCCGGCCCCGTGCGACTGTAATCACTAAACCCGCCTTTGCCTTTGCCTGCTCTCGCACACAGCCTTGACGACGGAGCCTAAACGCCAGCCGGACACCCGACCGACCTGCAGGCAACTGTCCCCAACTTTTAGAGAGCCCCAGGTGGTGTCAGCTCCCGACCCCCCTGAAGCCTGAAACGGCCGTGGAACCGAAACCCCTATCTGCACTGTCCCTCCGAAGACCCCCCTGCCCGAGGCGGCCCGGGGCGGCCTGTGGGCGGAGTGACGTTTTTTTCTTTGTTTCTCCCTCTGGTAGGGCTTCCTTTAGGCCTAGTGACAGGAAATTTACTGCAGGGTGGGTTTTTTTTTTTTTTTTTTAGGTCTTTTTCTATCAGATTTTTGTTTTTAAGAACCAGTGCCACAGGGTCGACAATAATAAAATATTACTTGATCAAAGCACAAACGCAACGAAGTACAACTTTTCAGAAAGACAATTGACTCAACAGCAGCATACACAGCAGGTACCCAAGACAATCACTGAGAACCTCATGAGACAAATACAAATTTATAAGGTCTAAACCTTACCAAACACAATAAAGTGCAACTAGGCAATAAAATGGTATGATTGCATATTTATTGCTAACATACCTTGTCTTTTTCTGTTGCTCTAACATCTTCCTTTCTGTGGAAAAAAGGCCATTAAAAAAAAAAAAAAAATATATATATATATATATATATATTCAGGTCTTTGCTTTCTTGCAATTTAAAGCACAGCGCACCACACAAAAGGATTACAATGAAATTACAGTATACGGTCATTTTACATTTCTGCTATTTATAATGAATGAAAAACAATGAAGAATCTTAAAGTCAATTTACCGGATCGTTCCTCTGAATCGGTCTTTCAGTGGTGTGGAGCCAACATAAAGAATGTGGACCTTAGCAAACCGTGGGTTGATACTGGTAACCTATAAAAAAGATAAAACCCCTGGAGCTTGTGAATCTGCGTCGCTTTAAAGTGTTTACATGCTACTAAAGCGTTGTTTGAGATTTTATTTACATCATATGTAATAAATAACCCATCATTGACCATTCACTTACCTTGCAGGTTACTATAGCACCCACATCTGGTAACAACTGGGCCTCGGTTTCTTTGACCACTGATATCACAGGGAGCTAAAAAGAAACAGAAAGACAAATTTATTTATTTTTGTAATCCAAGTCACCTGCAACATTAGCGTAATGAACCGTCTCCTACAATACACAACACAAACGTATTTTCAGCAACACACCTCTTCTCCCTCGTTCTTCCTCATCACATAACCTGCCAGTGAAGCAAAGACATGGCCGTGCCGAAGGTAGGTTCCTGTCCCAGGGATACAATCCTCAGTGCTGCAGAGCCTCTCTCCTGCCACAAAAAACACCTTTAGTTGTGCCAAAAAAAAGTCAACCCCACCCAGTTTTAACTGGGTATAACGACTTTGATTGACATCTTCATTGAGTGCAGCTTAACGAAATACAATGTAAAAAATGTACATTAAAGTTTGTATTTTTTTTAAAGAATACTGCATTACATAAAATTTAAAACACACACATACATACACATACATACATACATACATACATACATATATATATATATATATATATGAATGTGTGTGCGTTTTTCGGTATATATAATTTCAGACCACTTTGAACACGCTTAATCTTTCATATAAAACAAATGAAAATCAACTATTGAAGAATAAAAAATAAAAGCGTTATTAACAATCCCTTGAATTAGCATGATGTGAAACTCGAGGACAAGGTAGACATTGGTGTAACATGGGTGATAAAAATGTTTAAAAGTAGGGGAAAGTACTGCTTAAGGAGGCGTGTCCCTAGGAGAAAGTTAAATCCAAACTAGCGCCTAAAATCGTAAAAATAGGTTGCTTTGATAAATACATTATACAAACTGGTTGTAACAAAATGTGCAGTAACCAGCTGGCCGTACTTGCATTTGTTTTGAACTCTAAATGAAACAGCTACATCGAGTCATTTACACTATTTTAGGAATTTACAACACCGTACATAGGGAATGAGTCAGATATGTGTAGAATTATTCACCACCCAACGCCAATAACTATTATCATCATTTTACATCTACATAAGACGAGAACAAATGGAATGTTTGGAACTCCCATTCACGCCCGAGGCAGAATTAGATTTGGTTTAGAAAAAAGAAAGTTAAATTAAGTTAAATAAAGTCAAAGCAAAAATCAACAATCGCCGTTCACGACGTATAACACATGATATTTAATCGAGAAACTGCGTTGGTACTTTTCCTAATATAAATATTTATTGTGAAAATGTTCTTTTCAACTAAACGCGTGGAACGTGAAATAATTACATTTGCGGAAATAACACATTAAAACGATGTATTTAATGGTTTCAAATATAAATCCACATAAAACAAAAAACCAATGTCAGCATTACGCGGTTGTTAATTTAGGTATTTGTTACTAACCTGGAACACACAGCTTCATTGGCGACATGTTTACTAGAAAAGAAATAATCTTCAAATTGACATTCACGGAGCAAAGACGATGTAAGGTGATTGGTTGAGAAATAGTACGGGTATCGGAGGTCTTGGGAAGCCATTTTTGTTGTGGCACGATAAAATTATGGCGCTATTATATCTGTTAACACAGTAGGAGTATAATTAACGTCAATATATCGTCGGTATCGTGGAAAAACCACTGACGTTCATAATTGTTCAATAACAGTTCTTACCTATGAAACATAGAAATGAATGTGTCATAATGCTTAATGCTTAGCATAACTAACAAATTACCACACTTTTATCTAAGCTCAGTATGTCTCCGTACGACTTTAAAGTAAAATGGCATAATGAATACTTCACGTGGGTTAGTCGCAATTGAGACCATGTGCCTTAAGCACATTATGAAAATTTGTATTATTTTGATCAGATTTTTCCAGCATGTCGATGATATGATTTGTATATTCACATCAGAATCTTTACAATACTAGTTTAACGTCTTGTATTTGGGGTATATTTGCGAGCAGGATAAACGGGAAACTCCTAACTAAGAGTTAGGATGGTCGTGGTTCATGGATGAAAAACAATAACAGATGCAATTGCTGTTGTCTCAGTGCTTAGCCTTTGATCCTCTAAGGCAGCAGCATCCTGGGTTCAATTCTTGTTTAGGTCAATGTCTGTGTGCAGCATTCTCCCCATGTTGCCATGGTTTCCTCCATGTGTTCCCATTTCCTACCAACTTCCAACGACTAGTGAGTGAGAGGGATTGCTGACTATGAAATTGGCCCAGTGTGAGCATTTGTTTGTCTCAGGCCCTTCATCTTGTGTCTACCAGCGGCCCAGAATTGGATTAGCAGTTTCAGAAGATGGATGTCAATAAACACCCAACATCAAGTAAACAGTTTCATACAAATGTTACTCTTCTCCGACAAAACGCTATTTTGACTTCAGACCCAGAAATATATCCTTGTCATTTTCCAGCAATTCCTGTCATTTCAGAAAACCAAATCACTGAGCTGGAACTACAGCGCATATGATTTCACCCACTAATAATTAATTTAAGGCTGACAACGTAGAGGCTGTCAAAAAATGTCTGCATGTTACGCATTTATTAGATTTGCACAAGGGATTCTGTGTACATTTTCCTACAGTTCTACAATAAATTCTAATGTATTCCCTAATTACAGACAGTACTGTCAACTCAGGGCACAAGGCAGAGGAGGAACCGAGGATGATAGAGGTCTCGGTTTACCTTTTGGAATAGAACTGCCCATATGCACATATGACTTTGAAAATCCATTTAAAAAAATATTCCAACCTTGCCTGGAACAGAACACATGTAAATAGGAAGACAGACTTGTTTTATTTATAGTGTATAGTAAAAAATCAGCAGGGGGACATCCATAGGAGTGCCATCTAGCATCCAATCCAGCCTTTTATTAAGCCTCTAAGCCTTTATATTCAACTGGACACCGCACAGAGACTTTTTGTTTGCCTTTTGTAGTTCTAATAGCGGTTGCCAAGAGACCAGGAAAGTCCCTTTATAGAGGAGGCTTTGCTTCTTACAGAGTCAAAGGTTTCCTAACAGACATGTCATTTATTTAACCACCAGTAAACTCTGAATAAATACTTATCAGTTTCAATCACACAAGTCCTCAGACGAGAGTGAGGAATGCATACTTCTAAGCCTACTTTGTCACTGTGGAATTTTATGGTGTTTTTTCACTTTTTTTTTTTTTTTTTGAAACGGTGGATTTTTATAGTTTACTTAATTATCTGAAAACTTCCGATCTCCGTTCTGATCTATAAATATTATGCAAGCATTAAACTTTTAATAAACCCTAAGCATGCCCAGCGTAAAATAAGGGCATGCTTTAATAGGACTTAGTGCTAGGCACGTATGCTCGTCTGCGGTCGGTAAAAGGAACTCCTACGAGCCCCTCTGAGACTGGCCCTGTTCCAGTGGTTTCTCATACAGACGGCCCCCTCTCTACTTCTTGGCCTTGCCCTGGGCAGCCACGGCTTCCATTGCCTTGCGTACGGTTTCCTCGTCGCCCAGGAACTGCATGTGCTTGACCGGCTTCAGGTTCTTGTCCAGCTCGTACAGGATGGGGATCCCCGTGGGCAGGTTCAGCTCCATGATGTCCTCCTCGGACATGCCTGTTGACAGCGGGACAGGCTGGAGAGTACAGCCCCAGCACTGACACAGGACTCAGACCACTGGCACAACACATCCCGCTACAAAACCCACAGAACAGGAAGGAATCAAAATGGTCCAACCAATACCATAATTATGTTCTGGGATCTATGTGCAAGTCCTTACACATTTTTATCTCCTCATTTTATTATATTATATAGATAATAACATACAAAAGGACACCTTTAAGTTCAAGTAACAAAGAAAAACACTGGATGGCAGAACTACGGACATGCTGACGGACGGAGAGTTTCCAATTATTGACATGTATTTATTTAAAATAGGCTAACATATAGCACTTACCCTCCAGATGTTTGACTATCCCTCTCAAGCTGTTTCCATGAGCTGCAATCAGCACCCTCTTGCCCTCTTTGATCTGTGGCACAATCACGTCGTTCCAGAAGGGCAGGGCACGAGCAATGGTGTCCTTAAGGCTCTCGCAAGAGGGCAACTGTTCCTCTGTCAGGTCAGCGTAGCGACGGTCCTGTAGGGAACAGATACTATTATCACAAAGCGCTGAGAAAAGATTCCTTCATTAAGGGTTTCCACACTAGAATGATAGGGAAAAACACTAACGTAGGAAATAACATTATCAGACCTTTACTGTGATGTGTTAGCTTGGCCTTGACTTTAACCAAAATGAACTATGTATATACACATCCCAAAACGCACACCAATTGAAAAGTTTCTAAAGGTCTCCAGTAAATAAGTACCGCATTCACTCTGCAAAGACACAATCTAGACACAAAGCCACGATTGTGAGGGGAAATTGTGAAATACTTGGAGTGAGTGATTCAGTAACATCCAGGATGCTGACTTTATGCATCACTACTTAATGTGTGCAGACTGGAATTCTAAAATATATACATTCATATACAGGGTCACTCCCTATAGCGTGCTCTGAAACACAGAACACCTGGGGGAAAATGTATCAATTTGTTACTCCTTTTCAATGCAGTCTGATACGTCCTGTCAAACCTCCAAACGCTATTAGGCAAGCGTACCAAGTGTGTCAATCAGTTATCTGTTGTTATCTGCTGTACACGGGGCCCCCGGCTGTGTTTTTGAACCAATTTCCCCAAAAAATCAATTATGTTTTGGACTGAACTTTTTGAACTTAAGTGGTACTTATTGCCAGCTAGGTAGGCAGTTACTGACGTAGAACAGTAGCGACTCATTATCACCCATGCATTGCAGTTGTACACAGTGTGCTACAAAGCAGTACCGGGCCACCGTCACTCATCACCTCCCATTGGCCCTACCTTACTGATGGCGGAATAGAAATCATGGTCCGCGTCCATGGTTGGAGGGGGAATGTCGTAGGAGCGTCTCCAGATTTTCACCTGCGCCTCCCCATGCCTGGCGGCCGTCTCAGCCTTGTTCAGCCCAGTTAGACCACCGTAGTGGCGCTCGTTCAGGCGCCAGGTCCTATGTACGGGCAGCCACATTTGGTCAATGCCGTCTAGCACGAGCCACAGTGTGCGGATGGCCCGTTTCAGCACAGAGGTGTAGCAGATATCAAACTGGTAGCCAGCATCTGCAAAGCGCAGTTGAGAAAAGAGGAAATCACGGCTCCATTGAATGGGGATATTTGTGCAAACTGGCTGGTCGGATTTGGCAACCGATTACATTAGAATGGGCGCTTTTTACGCCTTTTTTGGACCTTCGATGGCGGATACCAAATAGATCGGGTTAGGCGACAGTTTCTTATTATGCTAAAAGTGAACACGTTGAGAGCGGCACGTTCACATCCCTCCTAGCATAATAGTGGGCGGTAACTCCGTGCATATAGTACATGAAGCGTTCGTTGAATGGCCAAAACAGAAAATGGGTGGAGTTACCCTGACAACTAACTAAGCCTAAGGGGTGGAAACATAGCTAAAAAAAGGAGGGACATGACAAAAACGCCCGCCTCCAATCAATTCAACTCACAAACCAAAAAAAGCAGTAATTATTTACTCGTACTGTACTGAATATCAAAGTTCGTTCAGCAAAAGAAAACAATACGAAATGGTATTCGGGCATTGCGGTTTTCAGTAAGTTAGACATCTATAAATTAGTTATTATTCAACATGGCAAATTAACTCTTCTCAACTATTTAAAATGATATGTCCACGATTAATAAGAAAAACATAATTTTTAAAAGTGCCCAAATTAAACGCGAATACAGCGAAGCTAATTAGCGTTACACTCTCCAATTACTTTAAGGACGCTTTAAAGAAATGAGACCACCATGTGAAGTTTATTTCAACATTTAAACATATTTATCATAGAATGTATAGCAGTAACCTATCTAAATCAAAATATTATTACTACAAAGGTAGCTTGCTAGAAACGCATGTCCAGTAACAACCAACTAAAATGACAATTAACCTTATATCTATTTTAAAGTTAAATAACCAGATAAGCAAATATTACCTTGAAGGGCTTGTCCGCCTCTTTTTGCTTCCTGGACCCCGGTATCGCTTAAATCGGCGTCGAACCAGCCGCAAAATCGATTCTCCTGGTTCCAGCAGCTTTCTCCGTGACGGATCAGTACCAACTTGTATGCACCCATTCTGTGATTTGAGATCAATAAATCTAAAAATTAAAAAGATCAGTCTTAAAAGAGCAGAGACCGAATATTACTGGCAGCCCCACTATAAGACTGCAGACCGTACGAACGCAAAACGACTGTGAGTATGAATGAATAATCTATTATTTTTTCTCCTGACATAAATGAACATTCAACCAATAAACCTAACCGACATACTTTACCCGCAGTAAATGCAGCAGGCGTCCAACCGCGGCACTCCTCTCAGTGAACGTCATCAGCCTTGCTGCATAAATGAAAGGACGTGCCGTTAATTTACCGTAAACACCAGTGTTAGATGAGAGCTTTTGTTTCACTGAATTATTTTTAAATCCTGGGCTAATTAATACATTTGGTACGAAACGATATTTGATATATTGAATTAAATTAGTGTGTGGCCTCTGTGTTTTTTCGAATTTACTTAACAAACAGAAAATACAATTTTCAATAAATTGACGAACAAGGAAAAAAATCTGTCACGCACAGCAATACCAAAAGCTATAAACATTTTTAAATAGTTTTAATCAGTTGCCTAACGTTACTTACTTCACCAGAAACAGAAACACCGATGTGGACACGATGCGGTGCTTTCCCCTTGAGAACACATCTTAATTTAACCATGACAAAATAAAGATAATCTTGCTACTGCCTGGTTAAACGCGTTTGTTTTTGACTAGTAAAATCTCTTACTTATTAAGTACTTAATAGGCGTTATAATTTGATTTTTTTTATTGTTATCGGGGTATAATCCTAATTTCGTTATTTTATCAAATTGACAGGTGGCTATTTTGAGCGGTCTTGTAAAACCTTGCATCTTGGCGGAGACTAATAGCATTGTTTTCAATTTCAATTAAAAATAAATACTCATGCGAGGCATGGTTCCCATGAGTTATTTTTTTTCATAGGGGGAATTAGAAGAATAAACGATTATAGCCCAACATCATCTTTCGGTCAACAACGTTTTGCTTTGCTTCAAAGAGGCAAGCGCAGGATTATAGCCAATGATATCTTGCGCTTTGCTTCGGTTGGGCAGCTTTTTGAAGAGATTGGGTGGAGTTTAGGGCCAATAGTGAATGTTTTTGCTGAGTGGGAAGACTGTTTTCCGGAAGCTGACAGTCAGCTGCTGTTTATTGAGTGTCGTTGTGAATCAGATCAGCATTGAGACTTTCTTTTTTATTCCTTGTTCCGCAGACTTCTCCCCTCCCCACCGCCGTCCAGCCTTCGTTTACGGTTTTAGTCCACTATGGACGAAACTAGTCCACTTGTTTCCCCTCTCCGGGAATCCACAGATTTCAGCTACTGCCCCACCGAGCCTACCAGTCCCCGGGGCGGATTTGGGGGGACGCCGGGGTCGGTGGTGAGGGTACCGGCTGGAAGCCCGGGACGTAGCCGAGAACGACAACCACTGCTTGAAAGGGACCGAGGGAGTTCGCCAAGAGATCACCATAGGAACGAGTTCCCGGAAGATCCCGAGTTTAGGGAGATCATAAGAAAAGCAGAACGTGCTATCGAGGAAGAAATTTTTCCCGAAAGAATTTACCAGGGGTCCAGTGGCAGCTATTTCGTTAAAGATTCACAAGGGGTAAGATATAATATTTTGTATTGTTTTCAAATGGATGACATACCATTTGACGCACGACTTTCCGTTTCATGTGTTGTTGTTTTTTACATTGTCACGCCTGCCTGGAGAAACATGGATCTGCAGAATAAGTTTTTTTTTGCAGCAGAACTACTATAAATGGTTAGTGTAACGTCAAACATTTAAATAATTTTTATTAACATTTTATAGACCTATGTGGTTTGAGGTAGCTTGCTATTTCGATTTTCATTTCGATGTAGCAGTATGAAATCACGGTGCCATTCTGGTGGGGAGAGCACAGTATAACGTTCTAAGTTGAGAGAGCGAGTCTTGGTAAAACTTGGTAAAAATCTTTAATTTGTTTCAGTTTCTACTGAAACGCGGAAAAACAAATGAACCAACGATTTCATGAAAATCACATGATATGTTGCCATGGCTGATTTGGTCATGGGTTTAAAACCATAATAATCATCATCATCCATCATCATCATCATCATCATCATCATCATAATTTCGTAAGATGATAACTATCAGTTTGAACAAATGTAAGCCTGTTGGAATGCTGTTAACATCAGAGATGAAACAAAACCTTAAACACTTAAAGTAATTCCTTTACAAACTGTGGGCCCGCAAACAAAACTGAATCTCGGTTAAGAACGGCCTACAGATCTGTATAATAGGTTGGGTTAAAGTCAAACAACTGCTGTGGTACCTGAGGTGTTGAAGGCTTTGATATACCTCACGTGAAAGCAACTATAGAGTGGGCTAACTTCAGAGAGGTACACAAGAGGGGAACGAATGGAAAATGGCGAGTGTCTGCTATTTTTTTCCCCTGTTAGATATGTAGTGTCAAAGGCGCTGCGCTCGTGCGTGTTGCCAGTGACCTGGTATCCCCACACGGCTTATTGGGTCAGTTTAAGGACAAACGAGCGTTGCCTGCCCTGTAGTTTTTTTCTAGGGTGATGTTCAGTGTGCGGCCGCCAGACCCGGCCCGGCCCAGCCTTGCACGTACCCTGGGAGAGGTGCCTATCGGGCATGGAACGGAGAGAACGATCAGATATGACCGTGATCTTTCAGGTTCTTCCTTCTTTCTCCCCCTGAGTGCGGAACTGGATTCCGAGACAAACCGGTTTCATCACATCCCGTGTTCATTACTCGTTATGTGTCATGATGTAATCAAACAAGCCCTTAAAATCCTGTGGTTGCGGTGAAAGCAAGGTATAAAAGGAGGCAGACTTAATTCTGTTACACATTGTTACACGGCGTGTACGTGAATGCATTGAAGGAAAAAAAAGTGAGTTGCAAAGTAGAACTCTGGTATTTCATAGCTGGTCATGTGAGGAAACTTAAGTTAATCTTATTGACTTAATGAGTTGCAAACCCATTCCAATTCCCTCTTGATTCGCTCCTACAAAAAGTCTCTGTTGGGCTAATAGGACCGGCCTTTGATGGGTCCCAGGAGGATCATTGCCGGATGGAAATCTCCATGTATCTCATCCTTTAAGGGACTGGTGCTTTTTTTGGCATTTCCAAGACTTCCTATTCAGCTTTCAGTCTTGTGATGGCTTGATTACAGAAGAACCAACACTGGTTTTCAAGTTATTTATGTTGTATTTTTCCTTAATCTGAAGAGCTGATTTACTTTTTTTTTTTTTAATCGAATCGCGCCAGGGCAAAATAATAAAAAATGACGCCTCGTCCCTGTGTCAGCAGAAGATCATCGGAGTGTTCAAGCCCAAGAACGAGGAGCCCTACGGTCAGCTGAACCCCAAGTGGACCAAGTGGCTACAGAAACTGTGCTGTCCGTGCTGCTTCGGGAGGGACTGTCTGGTTCTGAACCAGGGCTACCTGTCAGAGGCCGGGGCCAGCCTGGTGGACCAGAAGCTGGAGCTGAACATTGTTCCCAGGACGAAGGTGGGGTCAGCCGCCCGGCTCCGATCGGCTCGGCGCGGCTGCAGGCCAGGGGCGTGCAACCGCTCCTGATCTCTCTGTGACCTTTCTGCCCAAGCAGGTTGTGCACCTGGCCAGCGAAACCTTCAACTACAGTGCCATTGACAGAGTCAAGTCCCGGGGCAAAAGGCTGGCCCTGGAGAAGGTGCCAAAAGTGGGCCAACGATTCCACAGGATAGGGCTCCCGCCCAAGGTAAACCCTCCGGGGAGTTCACTTAGTCCTTTTAGTTCATTTAAAAATCAGAGTCTAAGGGTCACTGTGCCGGCTGACGTGTAGGCATTGATTAAGCAAGCAAGGGACCTTGCAGTAATTGCTTTAGTGAATATCCAATTGCATACATCAGCAATTTATAAAAACTGTAAAACTTTTCATGATGTTTACAGTTGGTGGTTTATATATATATATATATTTAGATGCTTTATCTGGAGTGATTTGTGTTGTTTAGGAGACAACTGGTCTTTCTCAAAATGTCGTTTTCTATCGAAGAGCAGACTTTTCTTAGTGGGAGATGTTTGTTGATGGTTTTCTCAATAGGTGGGATCATTCCAGATATTCGTTGAAGGGTACAAAGATGCAGACTTTTGGCTGCGGCGATTTGAGGCAGAACCTCTACCAGAAAACACAAACCGTCAACTGCAGCTACAATTCGAGAGGCTAGTGGCTCTGGATTACATCATCAGAAACACAGGTAAGCACTTGAACGCCCCCTGTTGGAGTGAAAAAGTGAAATCTTTTTAGTCATTAAATATAGAGCAAATATAGAAAACTTTTTAATAGAAACCATACATTCTTATTTTATCTATATTTATTGTTGAATAATCAAGATGGATAGGTAATTGTCTTCTACAAGGCCTATTATGAATAGTGATTTATAAAAAAAATGTTGGCACTGTGTTATCCCTGTTTTATACAGATAGAGGGAATGACAATTGGCTGATAAAATATGACTGTCCCATGGACACTGGAGGCACAAGAGTAAGTGGGCTTGTATTCCGGGCAGTTCCGTCTGCGATAATTAGTGACAAAGTGCGTTACTGTGTCAGCACACGTGATCTGAGATCATGCTGGTATTCATTTTCCAGCTTGAAGAGATTCACAGTATTAGTACTGCCAATCTGGGGTTGACGCTGCAGTATCTCTCTGCTCCCCTGTCTCTAACCATGGTTGTTCTCGCATATCTTCAGGATGCGGAGTGGGTGCTGGTGAAGGAGCCCATCATTAAACTGGCGGCCATAGACAACGGCCTAGCCTTCCCTCTCAAGCATCCCGACTCCTGGAGAGCCTGTGAGTTCTGAGTACCCGCTCCCCATGAATGTGGCTGTGTTACTGTGGTTCCTCTTATTCCCTCCCTCCGGAGGGATCCGGAGCGTTTCGGCTCGTCACTGCCAATACTGCCGCCAGGCGTGGGGAGGGTGAGGAAGCACGACTAGTCTCCGCCCATCCCAATCGCCTTTGATCCGTTGGTATCTTTTGCACACTTAAGGCCACACAGGCCGCAGACCGAGAGGTTCAGTTTGCAGGCACCCGGGTGGCCAATAGGAGACTCCAGTTAATGGCGTGCCAAGAAAAGTCCTGCTGATTGAACACACCCCAGCTTGGGCGGAGCTGGGCCGATTGCTCTCCCGGTGACGGTTGACGGGTGAGAACGAGCTAGATTGGGACCGGTCTGATTCCAGCCCACGGGGCTCAGTCTGCGCTCGGGCAAGTGCCTTTACTCCAGCCCACGGGGCTCAGTCTGCGCTTGGGCAAGTGCCTTTACTCCAGCCCACGGGGCTCAGTCTGCGCTTGGGCAAGTGCCTTTACTCCAGCCCACGGGGCTCAGTCTGCGCTTGGGCAAGTGCCTTTACTCCAGCCCACG
>JAOYSI010004398.1:0-14354 GCA_025775065.1 Hiodon alosoides
GTCTTCTTGTCAAAGCGGTGTCTGAGTCCTTGCTTGAACCCAGCAGAGTAGTAGCACTCCGGCAAAACGCTACAATAACATTATGTCTAGTTTAAACCCCCATGCCATTTCTCAACCCCCCACCCCTCTTATACACATTCAACCAGCAAACAGAGACCAGAAGGACAATGGCAAGGATTTCCTCCACAAAATATTCACTTCATTGCTAAAAAAAATGTATGTGACATTGAATGAGGAATAAGGGTCTAGTTTGAGCTCCAGTTAATCTCAGAGCCTGTGACAGTGCTGATTTTGCCCAAGTAAAAAGTCAGTCTATAACTGCAGGTGTTTGTGAATGTGTTATTCATGACTGTGATAAGTGTACACTTGAGCTATCTAAAACCATGCAATCCTTTACAGTTTTAAATCCAATCCAATTAAAGTACTTTTACCCGGGAGAGGTATTATAGCATTCTGCATGTATAGCTGGATATTAGACTACCCATGATTTCAGTGTGTGACATGACTCGAATCTGATGTGGGGAACAGGAGTGCGTTAAACTGGCAGCAGTGCAGAGTCTCAGCAGCACAAGTATGTCAGTCTCATCATTCAACGCGCCGGCGTATCTGTCTTGACGTGGATACGTGCATGCCTGGTGGCTTTTCACTGGGCAAGGGCGCATGTATGGACATCTCCTGCACAGATACAGTGTGCGGTTTCTTTTTATCGCTCTATTCCACATGTTTTCTAGAGGTATTCAGTATTAAAAAAGGCCTATTCAGACCTCATGTCTATCACCCGTCCCTATGCTGTCAATCGCAACCTCAGCCAGAACCAAGATAATTTAAGGAGACTGACAGACCATTAGATCAGAAATACAGATACAGTCATTTAATTGGGCCTCTAACAGGGTGATACAATGCTTACTCTTTTTCATATTGCTAGGTAATTCCCTGGCAATGAAGCACAGCGGAAGGCTTTTCTGATTCTGAAACCAGATGTCATCTGCCCACTCCTGTGCATGTGGGCAGCCTTTGTTCTTTGCTGGCTCTCTTATGCCATTGCTGTTGACCACTCAAACAAAACTGGTCTTTCAACCAACTGTTTAATTACCTGTTTTGACTAATCTCCTTTTAGGCCCTTTGACAGAGAGGTCAAGCTCACAAGCACTCAGCACTAATGGTTTCGTAGTTTATTGTATTCAGTTCATGGGCTAAAATGATTTGGCAATTATTTATTTTCTGGACTAATCTAGAGCCAGCAAACTGTCTACATTGTTGCAAAATATGACAAACCAAGCCAGAATTATATATAAATTTCATCGAAAGTTATTTAAAAAAAATTTTTCCGTCATCTTATTTGTAGTAAAATTACATTTTAGTTGCATTTGTTAAGCTTCATCAGTTACAGTGTGTAACTATATCATGCTAAAATGTATAAAACTTTAAGAACAGACCTCATTCACATATAAAATGCATAATTTTATCTCAGGTTCGAAGGTCAAGTTTCTGCTGTAACCATGAAGTTTAAAAAGCACAACATTAAGTGAAAACTGTTTAGTTTACTCAGAAAGCTACAAAAGTAATTCTCCAGGCAGCACCGACAAGAAGAACAGACTATAGACTCATTTCAGGTAAGGATATCCTCATGTAGTGAAGCATATTTCCCCCGTGCTGGTTTACTCTGGCATACATGTAACAGCCTTCTATTGATTTTCTAACCACAATAACAGTAATAATGGTAATTTAGTTCAAACCCACATGCAGATGTAGCGCAATGTATTTGTGCCAATACTACTGATCACTGGTGATAATGCAGGCCATTGTCATATTAAGGCTTTTTTTATTTTATTTTTTAAACCAGTCTTTAACACAGAGTGGAACAGGTTAGAAGAGCACATTTGTATGTCATAAAAAGCAGTCCTGTGATCCCTCAGCTGAACAAAGGTCTTTGATTCCCCCAAGGTAGCAACTCATCCTCTATTTGTTCAGTTTAAAAGGTACAGGCACCGAAAGGTGTTGGAATGTCACTCGACGCCTGTGTCAGTGTCATCTCGCCACTCTGAACAGGACCGCTGTCACCGTTTCAGGGAAGGCTGTATTTTGCCCATGGTCGTGTCTACCCTACTTTTCCACAAGAGAGGGTTTTCTGTCATTTTGCGTTACGGTGATCTCTTTTATTGCAACTGACGATGCCAAGGATTCGGGGAAGCATTGTCAACAACTGGTGTCACACAAATATATATATATATTGTTTAAATGTATCTAGAGACACAAGGAAGGGCACACATAAACGGATACCTTTTTTAAGGAGATTTTGTGATTTCGCACAATCATAATGATTTTGTAGAATCATAAATAACTACCGTGTGACTTAATGGAGTAATTTACACACGTCCCGCTATCTCCATTGACAGCACTTTTATCCCCTGGCAAACGCCTGGCATTTACTGAATCAATTACTTGAGTTATGAAGAGGAGCAGAAAGCTTCATTGCCACTCCATTCTTCTCAATAACAAAAGAAAAGGCACATTAAAAACTAGCATTGATGGGTTGTTGTGAGTTTCAGTCAATGAGCTCTCCCAGAGTTAAAATTAAAAGGCTGTTAGGGGGAAATTGTTTTCTCTGGTCATCAGTCACATTGTGAAAGGCCTTTTTCAAAGTGATTAATTAAAAGCCAAAAGAAAGAGGGGAAAAAGGCAACCTTTATAAAATATCCGGGTAGTTATCCAGTAGTATCATGAGTTAATGGACAGTGGCTTGCCTTGACTAAGTGTTATTGCTTCAGTCCATAATTTCATCTCAGAAAATGGGCGAGGGAGTGAATCTTCCTTATAGTAATTGAGTATTGATTTGAAAATAAACAGCGGTGCTACTCCCACTGAACTGACAGACCATCCTTTGGACAGAATCGACAATAAATGGTTTCTGGTTTGTGTGAGAGTTATGGATGAGAGCAACACAGTCAAGCACAGTGTTCTGCAGCAATCCTTCTTCCAATATATATTGGATTTTAGATAACTCATCGATGAAACTTGTCATCTAAAACCCATAGTTTTGAGCGGCTGTATGATAAGTACAAAGTCCAATTTTTTGGACCTTTAATATTGTATTACAAGATAACAATAAATGAATCCGCACCAAATTAATTATCGGTTGTACAGTATTCCAAAAGGCAAATATATAGTCCAAGGTTGCTGGTTTATTTGAAATTTATTTATGCAAAACATACAAGTTTTAGATGTATGATTTTGTACTAATAAATAAAGCAATATAAATTAAAATATGTGCATTATAAATGTCATCTTACCACTACCACAGTCACAAATGTGATTACGCAATCATTGAATATGTGCATAAAATTCAACTGGTATGAGACAATACAAATAGTGACACTGTGTACATTATGTATGGTAATATTGGAATGGGCATGTTTTAAATACTTTTCTCACACAAAATTGTGCATATAATTGTAATGTCTGTTGAAACTATTGGTTCAAAATAAAATATATATATATATTCCTCATGTTGAGTTTCCATAACAAATATAACATTTTCTGAAAATTCCGTGTTTTTATTTTATTTTAATTTTTTTTAATGGGGTAATCACAAATAATCTGATAATCTTCTCTTTGTTCACTTACTACAAGGTATCGGGCCACCACGTTGGTTTAAACATGTCTCTTGTTAAAATATCTGCCCTTGAAGGACATAGTGTTGGTCAGTGTAGACAGTAAAAACCGAACCAGCAGTTTAAAACATATATCATTCTGGTCCTTGTTTACACATCAGCCTTGTTTCAAAGGGGAAAATTGCTCAGTTACTTCAGATTGCAAAAAACAGTCTGACTTGTTTAATGTGCTGAAAGAAGGTTTTAAAATTTGGTATTTATAAATCATACCATTTGCGTGCTCTGGTGAACAGATTATGCAATATAATATCAGTCCTTTCAATTTCCAAATCATAATTAAACTTAAAGAGAAGACAGATCTGTATAAACTGTGTAAACCTCCAGTTACTTAGCAACAACACTTCACCCTATGACCATAATGTATCAGGACTGACAGAATGGACAGAAATATATTAAATGGTGCAATTTGTTAACTATAAGTAAATAGATTTGGTATAATGGGTTATTAGCATTATCCTAAGTTAAAAACAAATCAAAAAACAAAACAAAAAAAAAAAAACAGTAAGGACACTATGTAATAAAAAATTTAAAAAATAATAATAATTCTAAATATACAGGATGTTGGCATGCTGTTTCTCAGGATATTTGTATAATTTACTTTATACTAATATGATTGATGCTTGAATTATTTATAATACATGCATCATAAAAAAAAAAAAACCCTGCCTGGAAATAAACCAATGCCTGCCTTTCCACTGCAGGGCCAAGCCACACCAAGCCATAAGTTTCATGATTCTTGAATAATTTCCATTTGCCAACAGCCCCCTTTGGTTCCAGGTCTAAAGCGTGCTGACCAGCTCTCATTCGTATCTGGGATCGAGTAGGAACCAGGATGGTGGATGGGGCTAGAAATTGGCTCAATAATGGTTGGTCTCACTCAATGAACTCACGGATTGCGTTTGTTGATTATACTCATGCGCGAGTCACTGATGCCATTTTTAAAGACAGGGTGTAATGTTCAAATAAACTTTTCCTCAAAACTGTAAAATTTAGAAGGTTATAAATGTATATAAACTCAGCAAAAAAAAGAAACGTCCCTTTTTCAGGGCACTGTATTTTAAAGATAATTTTGTAAAAATCAAAATAACTTTACAGATCTTTATTATAAGGCGCTTAAACGATGTTTTCCATGCTTGTTTATTGAACCATAAACAAGTAATGAACATGCACTTGTGAAATGGTTGTTAAGACACTAACAGCTTACAGAAGGTAGGTAATTAAGGTCACACTTATTAAAACTTAGGACACTAAAGAGACCTTTCTACTGACACTGAAAAACACCAAAAGAAAGATGGCCAGGTTCCCTGCTCATCTGCGTGAACGTGCCTTAGGCATGCTGCATGGAGGCATGAGGACTGCAAATGTGACATGGGCAATAAATTGCAATGTCCGTTCTGTGAGATAAAACAGCGCTACATGGAGACAGGAAGGACAGCTGATCGTCCTCGCAGTGGCAGACCACGTGTAACAACACCTGCATAGGACCGGTACATCCGAATATCACACCTGCGGGACAGGTACAGGTTGGCAACAACAACTGCCCGAGTTACACCAGGAATGCACTGCTCAGACTGTCCACAATAGGCTGAGAGAGGCTGGACTGAGGACTTGTAGACCTGTTGTAGGGAAGGTCACAGGCCAGACATCAGCAGAAACAATGTCGCCTATGGGCAATAACCCACCTTCGCTGGACCAGTCAGGACTGGCAAACAGTGCTCTTCACTGAAGAGTCGCAGTTTTGACACACCAGGGGTGTTGCTTGGTCTCACGTTTATCTTCAAAGGAATGAGCGTTACACCAAGGCCTGTACTCCAGAGCGGGATCGATTTGGAGGTGGAGGGTCCGTCATGGTCTCCAGCATGGCAATGCCACCAGCCATACTGCTCGTTCTGTGCATGAACGAAGACAGGAATGTCAGTGTTCTGTCATGGCCAGCAAAGAGCCTAGATCTCAATCCCATTGAGCACGTCTGGGACCTGTTGGATCGGAGGGTGAGGGGCTATGGGGCACCCCCCCCCAGATATGTTCGGGAACCTGCAAGTGCCTTGGTGGAAAAGAGGGGTAACATCTCACAGCAAGAGCTGGCAAATCTGGTGCAGTCCATGAGGAGGAGATGACCTTCAGTACTTACTTTTGATTTTGACCCGCCCCCCCTTTGTTTAGGGACACATTATTCCATTTCTGTTTGTCACATGTCTGTGAAACTTGTTCAATTTATGTCTTAGTTGTTGAATATTTTTATGTTCATACAAATATTCACCAATGTTAAGTTTGCTGAAAATAAAAGCAGTTGAAAGTGAGAGGACTTTTCTTTTTTTGCTGAGTTGCATACTTACTTGCATAAGTATTCAACCCCTGTGCTGTGGAAGCTCCCAGTTTACACAGATGAAAGAAATTGCCCTATTATGGACACAATTACTTTTCCCTTGGCCTCCCCCTGTGAACAATTATGAGCTCTGTGTAACACAAACCTGTATGGGAAGGAGGCAAGAAAGTCAGTTATCTAGCGTACCATCTGGAAGCACATCTGGAGTTTGCCAGAAAGCATGACAGTGACTCAGCTGTGATGTGGGAAAAGGTTTTGTGGTTAGGGTTAGATTTGCCAAGAGTTGGCAAAAAACTCAAATTTCCATATGTGGGGCATCATTGCCCATGCCTTAAGACGAACCATCCCTACAGTGAAGTGTGGTTGCTAGCATCATGCTGTGGGGAGTCTTCTCATCAGCAGAGACTGGTCATCTTGTTAGAATTGAAGGAACAGTGGATAGAGCAAAATACTTGGAGATCCTGAACGAGGACCTGCTTCTGCTAAAACTGCTAAAAAACTGAAGCTTGTTAGGAAATTTGTAGTAAACAGTAATCCCAAGCACTTTGCCAAAGCAGCATTACATTGGCTTAAGATCAAAAAGCTTTCCAACAGTGGCCCAGTCAAAGTCCTAATCTCAATTCCATTGAGAATCTGTGGTACTATTTGAAAATTGTGGTCCACAAGTGTCGTCCAACCAACCTGAACAACCCGGAGCGAATCTGCCAAAATTACTCCAACCCTGTGTGTAGAGCCGGTACATGTAAAAGTGGGATTTCTGGCTGCGGTGGGGTCGCTGTCACTGAGTTGCCGATCAGAGCAAACGAAAAGAGTCAGGTATCCATTTCGAAAGAGTTTATTATTGGATTGATGGTAGGCATTGATGGTAGGGAAAGGATTGTTGGTAAATGGAGGGTGTGATGGGTGTGTAGCATAGATGTGTGTGGTTCTCCAAAAAATAAAGACTATACTTTAAATCCTGTACAAAGCTAAACAATATAGGATACATTTTCCAGACCTCGCATAAATTTGTTATCCTGAGCACTAAGCTGAAACTAGCGATCTTGTATAAGCCCAGTATCTAGCATTCTGAGCCATGGGGGCTGCCATATTTGTTGTCGTATTAGAACAGGAAGTGACCTCAGAATAAATGACCATACAACTTAGAAGAAGGAGCAAGAAGCAATCCTCCGTCTTAAGGGCTGAGCTTGTGGCTGGCATCCATATTGCCTATTTACATCTCAGCATTAACAACAGGCACCAAACACATACTGACACTCTATTAGTCTCTCTCATGGCCCAAACGACCTAACCAAATCACACTAATGTATATAGTATTTAGTGTGCTCGTGGCTCGCGGCTCGTGGCTCGCGGCTCGCGGCTCGCGACTCGTGGCTCACGGCTCGCCCTCCACACTTTAACCTCAGGTACAGACGCTGACTAAACAACCCAGCATCCTTTTATTCTACTATAGCTGATTACCCAGTGCCTCCAGCTGTACCAATTACTCAGCTGAGGACTGTTGGCAATAGTCAAGTAGTCAAGACCAGTCAGGCTGGTTGGTCTTAAATGGTAGAATCCCTACCCACTGATGTAAAACAGTAGTTAATTAGCTACCTACCTAGGTAACATAGATATTCTGCATTTATGTAAAATAAAGCAGAACAGTATGTACAAAACACCTCCCAACGACATAAACATTCAATCAAGATAAATTGACTTAACAAAGATCCATACACAAAAACCAAATGTGTACTTACATTCAGGCATTGACACACACCAACTACAATTAGTCACTCTCACACCAAGGGAAGACATATACACAGTTACAACTGGAAGGGGCAGTCTTCCACAGGTGTATTACAGATAGAGTGGGTTCTGATTGATGATTATGTGCCATGCCAGACTGACTGACAAGTACTTTTTTCTACATAAAGGAGGTGTGGATTCTTCTCACCCAATTCAGATCAGTCCCTTTGAATTCCCCAACACCCCAGTTCAGGCCAGTAAGGAAACAAATGAGCAAAAAATATCCAGGCTTGCCTTGAATGTTTAGGTTAAACAGATACAGGCCTACATACTATATGTATTTTATCTGCATGACCCTATGGAGTACTATCATACAATATTTGTCTTGTCAATTATTGTTTGACTTTCCTGTACTAGTAATTAATATGGCATGCAGTGTAGAGCAAGCTATTAATCATATTTAAACAGATACAGCAGTGATAAACAATGTTTTGTTATCCTTGTGGGTTCATTGCAGATTATCTAAAAGCAATCTTCATATCCATTGCCTCTGAACTGACAGATTGAGATTATCATGCCTCATACATGTTTTATGATCATTTTACAGACATTATAAGAAATGGCCCCCTTTATGTAACAACCATTTTATTTGCATTGTTTTGCATGCTCACTATAATCATTTTCTCATTTGCCTTATTTTTATTTTTGTGTCCATAAATATATATAAACATTCATATTGCATTAAGCATGCATGTTGTGGCACAACAGTGGGAAGGATGTCTGTGTGCCACACCTTTAAGACTGGCTAGCCTGACATTCACCTGCAGATTGCCAACAGTCCTCAGCCGGATTTTGTCTTTGCTTTGGTATTCCTATTAGTGCTGTTCACTTTAGTGGGTACGTGAGCAATTACTTTATTTTACAATGTGCAGCCACTCCCCAGAATTTCAGCTTTGCACAATAGACTATGTTGATTTAATGTAGTCGAGGTGTCTTTCGAGCCGTCACCAGTGTGATCCCTAGAATCTTACGTAGTTACGGTAAAAATAAAAAAAGAAAGTATACTGGGGGGGGGGTTATTATTTTTCTGAATTGAACTGGTTAATCTTTGCTCAAATTGTTACCTAAAAACTTATATTGAAACATTTTTTATCAGAAAATGATTTGCCCGTTTCTGTATCTAGCTGGCCAGCCACTACTGAAAGTTACAGCGGACATTGAGAAGTATACTTTGTAGATGTACAGGCCGGATAATATATGGAAACTTTTTAGCATTTTCCCTCCTTGGACTCCACTGTAACAATATTGATGGGCCGTTGATATTTCTCTACAATTACACCATCAAAGATAGTGAAAATTATGCTACCAAATAAAGTTTAGTAGAGTAGAAAGCTCGCTAGTAGTGTGTTGTCAGCTATTTAGCCGACAGCCGGTGCTTACAGAACACTCTGTCACTCGGAAGTCACTTGAATTTTACACGCTGACATTCCAGGGAATGAGGAATTTAGGACGACTCAGCACGACCTAGTTTAATGTGCAACATGTACTTATGGCCAAACTGAAAACGTTTACAGTGTATGGTGTTACATAAACTGAGGCATATTTAGAAATAGTTCATTTTATTCCAGGTCTAAATCAGTGATATTTTGAAGAATGCAGAAGACTGTATTCTCATTCTGTGTCTGAGACAAGATAACAGGGTCAATTTTGATTAAACAATAGGATTGCTTCAAATTAAGCTCACGTATAAATGTTTTCTGTAGCCATTATACAACATCAGTGGAAGGATTAATTAGCCCAGATCTGGGGCTAAAGGTTGCAAAGCTGACTGCTGGTGATAGAGTAGTCGGATGAAATTACCATGTAATTAAAATATTATAAAAACTTGTCACTATAAAAAGTCGCCATCTTATTTATTAAATATCTGAATATATTGTAAAAATAATGAAACAGTAGTTCTGACAAACATTCAGTACATACATGCAATGCATGTGGTAAATACAATTAAAGGTGTTGGAAAGTTGGAAAGTATGGTGTGATTTAAAATTAAGGTCTAAATGTCTCTGCATGCTTAAGCAAAATTTTGCTCAATGTGACAACAGTAGCCTTGACAAAGGGCGCCCTGGCTTTTCAACGAGAAGCTAAAATTTGTCAGCGCTTGTCGGAAAGATCCAATGCAAAACCCAAGATAAAGGATCGTTGCACAGCGAAGGGTAATGGTGCGAGGCACCAACGGATACAAATAGCTGAGGTAGGGCACTTCACCCAGATAATGGGGTTGAAGGTTCTGGCGTGAAAAGATTCATGTGCAGACAATGCTCCTTTGATGCAGTGACATTGGAAGGACCATAAAATCTGTGGTATAAAATACAGAGGTGGTTACTCGCTGCTAATAGGATTCTAGCTTTTTAAAGCAGATTTAGGGTGGCCTGCAATGAACGACAGAATGCTGCTAATTGAATTCAGCTACCTGAAATCAATAAACGAACAAGAAAAATTAATAAGGAACATTGTGGCAGGTTTAAAGGGTGAAACAAACCTGTTCCTTTAATATGTTAAAAAGACTAAACCTGAGTCTACTAAAAATAGACAACTTTCATGTAGAAATCAAAAAATCTAGGTGCTTTACACTGTATTATTTGATTACAAATGCTGTGTCTTGTCATCGGTGACTATTAGCAACTGCGCTGACGCTACCTTCCTTCTACCACACACAGGGAGGTAGAAAAAGTTCCAATCGCCTTCGAGCCTCCATCTCTTTACCCACTGCCGGTTACACAGCCCACGGAAGGTTCAGTGCCTCTGGACAGGATTGCCGACCTGCAGGAGCCCAGGAAGCTGACAGGTGATGCTGCATAGCGACACGCCAAAAGAAACCCACTCAAGCCCTTGCGGTCCTCTGCCTATAGTGTGTCACAATCGAAAGTGCACACAACAAAACTGGATACAAACCAGAAAAATCTGGTCGATAGGGTTCAGTCTGGGCTCAGGCGCGTGCATTCATTGACTGAGCCACTTCTGAGGACATTTTTAAATTTGTGTCATGCTATATGCCTTGAAATTAGCATATTGCAATTTTTTACTCCTTCCTTTTTTATAATTACAATCCCACAAATAGAAATGGCCATACAAGTAGTCTGATGATGTCATTTGACTTCTATTTTCCTATCTTGTGAATGCAGTGGTGGAAAGGTTAATGCATGACCCCTTGTGTGACTGAAGAAGTCATTACAAAATGGCTCAATCTTTTAATACATCTTTCATCATATGCAAAGCGCTGCTTTCAATCTGTTTTAATTACAAAATTTGATTGAAAATTGTGATACGAGCAGTGAGAAGAAATTAAAGTAAATATATGCAAAAATTGGGATGGAGGGTTATCGTGTTTTCGGTGTTGTTTTGGATTTATGCTCGGAAATAAAATATATATTGTGATTATTTCATAGCTGCTAAAGCCCTTTGTGCAACAGGTTATGCTGTCCTCTGTAAATTTTATAATAGCTGTTATAATGCACTGTGGTTGGTGCAGGGTCGTAATCAGTGAATAAAAACAGAACAATAAAATTGTAAAAAACAATTACTGCAGGCCATGCCCTCTGTCTATGTCATTCTGTTTTTCTGGCAGTAGAAAACATCTAAGGGTCATGTCTATCCATTGCTGGATAGGAAAGGGACTCAAAAACTTGCCTTTGACAGCAATGCCCGACCGCATTTTTTTAAATAAAAAAATCCTCCACCCGGTGTCTGTACAGATCAATAAGGAACTGATAAGGCAGGACGTTTCCTAGAGATACGGGGCACAAGGATGTGGCCTGACATATCATGATTTCAGCTTTAATTACTTGGGAAAAGTAGTTGATTAGCAGGAGCTGATAAATCAGATTTGAAAAATTCTTTCAGTATGCCGAGTAAGATCCTCTGCGGTTGCGAGGACCATTCTGCGCGATCCTTCACGGCCGACACATATATTATTTGTTATCTTTCAACCAGCTGGGCCCTCTGGGCAAAGAACAGTGAATATGAAATAAATGAAGGAGCAAAATGAGCACTTTGGCGGCCCAGGGATAAATAGCTTTTAACATTGGATCAATACTGATCAGTTGTGATTAAACAGATTATTATATTGAATTCCATTGCATTACTTACCCCAAGGCAATGCTTATTTATAGAATAATGAAAATTTGGCTCTTAGGGGGCCAGTACAGAATTACTGGCACATTTGGAGGGATCTCCTTGAACATTGTGTAATATAGTCTGAAGCAGTGTGTCACTTGCATGTATTTTCTAAAGGACTTCCCATTTAAAATGGCAGTTTCAAGAATACGTTGAAAACAAGAGCTGTTCATTTGTTATTAATCTCAAAAACTTCAAAATGACCTTCAACAGTTTAAAGGTAAAACTTTACAAGAAGTGATATTCTCAAAAAATCTCAGATTTTGAACAAAAAACAGCAAATTAATACTTTAATACTTTAAAAAAACAAAAAATAGTTTTATCACTGTAAGATGCTGATTGTGGTAAACAATAAGGTTTTAATTAGATAGACTAGGAGGAAGGCTTAATGTTATTAAGTTCAATCTTCCGTCAATATCATTATTTTACACAAAGGTTATTTTTTTCTATTAGGATATTTTTAATATATCTTGATTTAAAGACGTGCTGTGGTTTATCGTTGTGTTGCGCGCTCACCATCCATTTTAGTTAACACTTAATATAACTGTTTAGTATAAAAAGAAAACACACCATTAAATTCACTCAAATCTACACAGATTATGCAAGCTGTACCTCTCTTCATTTTCAGCAAGTTCATTTTTTAATGATGCATTTCCCCAAAAATCTATAAGTCTATAAATGCCATCACTGGCCTAAGCTTGCGATACTTTAAACTTGGTTTCAAAATTCATGGCCAGGGGTCAGTTAAATCCAATACCTGGTTATATAAATGAAAACAATACCAACCGACATATCTTACTAATCAACTCCCCGTGAATGCAGTGTGCTAGACATTGTTCAACGGAACGACTCGAAATAGACCAAATCTTCCTCCTTTAATTGAAACCAAATCCATTTTACATACTTAATCCATTTCTGACAGTGTTCTGCATTTTACTTCAATAATGGACTTTCTGGTCTTTTTTCACTCTTTTTGCCTTTGCCAAATCCATTTGAGTTTAAACAGAAGTCCATTTATTAAATCATTTATTAGCCCTTTCATTATGTATGCTTGTAAAGATCTTAATAGAGATGTGAGGTAATGAAATTCTCCAAGTTCTTAAAGTGTTCATAAATCTCCATGACTTGTCTTTTCAAAGAAAACCTGTTTTCATTGAATCTGATATTTTATTCATACTCTGTGAAAGCATTCATTCAGTTTAATTAAGTTAATATGATTTATTTTATAGCTTTCTACTACACTTATTTTAAAATCTGTCTTATTTTGAAATGACCGGAGTGGAGAGGCGGAAGTATTATACAATGGCATGAACTTATTTTTGCATTTTAGTAATATAATGATTAAATGAAAAAAAAAAAAATCTCACTTATATACACACATGCATGTAGATACACAGTAGCCAAGTCTTTTTTTATTAGTTTTCATCTTTGATAGGGCTGGTTTGGTGTGGTATGTGATGTTCAGTCTTCCACCTAAATAAAATAAAACAGATTGGAATGGCTATCAAGTACATTGTGCTCCCATTCTGAAGCTTGACACAGATATTACAAACTATGTAATATTTGCTCATACCAGCTGCACTGTTGCACACTGAGGTTTCAGTGGTATACAACCAATCCAACTGGGAAGACATTTAAGATTCAAGCTATATTTCATAGTTTAATTATTATCTTGGTGTGTTTTGTCCTTTGTGTGTTTTGAGACACGGGCATTGGTGGACATAGTTAAAAAGGAATGGGTGCGTTGTGTCTGCTCAACCTGTGAACTTTCCAGCCTTTCTTTTTAATTTGCTTTGAGTTTTACACTACAGAAACCTCTTAAAATGTGCAACTATCTCTCCCTTTTTTGTAAATATGGGTATTATATCTATTTTTACAACTGTACTTGGATTATTAAGATGTTAATTACGATGTTATCTTAGATAGGCTGTAGAGTTTTTTTTTAATATTTTCACCAACACGTTTACCAAAAAAAAAACCCAAACCATAATAATATACTATTACGAAGAAGCAGACACATAATACTTGTTAGTGATACTTACTGTAATAACTTGTGTACATTTTTAAATAACAAACAGTTAGAAGAGAGTAACATTAAATTTCAACATCCATGGAGCTTTTAAATCTTTTTACCCTTATTTTCAGTTGTAAATCTTTCTAACTCTTCTCATACAGTGGACAGATAAAATAAAACTTTTCTTGAACAATTCATCTCTTAGAAATAAGTGGTTTTCATTACTTTCAAAACCTGTGATGTCTGGATAAAACAGTTATGAAGTTTTGTCACTGCGAGAGGCATGCAGACGGATGACTAAGTATATAATTCCATATTTATGAAACAGTGCTTAAAGCTTAAAGGTATCAGGGCAATGGAAGTCACAGCCCTTTTTATGTCAGTTGACAGGTTACACAGGTACTTTATTTTTTAGCAAAAGATTTTCAGATATAAATAATGC
>JAOYSI010004399.1:0-12923 GCA_025775065.1 Hiodon alosoides
GTGTGTGTGTGTGTGTGTGTGTGTGTCTGTGTGTGTGTTTGTGTGTGTGTGTGTGTGTGTGTGTGTGTGTGTGTGTGGCCGTGTATGCTGATACACAGACAGAGGCCCCCGAATATCAGTGTGGCCCAGGGGGGAAAGCCCATGCGCCCCCAGAGAAAGAGTGGGACGTGCGAGCCACCAGGGGGCAGGCCGGCCGAGGCGTCTACCTTGCTGCATGAGAGCTCCAACTCCAAACCAGAAACTATTTAGCAAGGTGAAATTGTTTTCCACCACGTCTGAGTCGGGGTTGCACGGATGGGGGTTGTACCACTCGTACGGACTAAACCTGCAGCAACCCAAGAGAAGAGCACACTCGCTTAAACAAAGGCAGGTCCGTCCGTCCGTCTGCAAACACAAGAGACAAGACTGAGTAACCAAAGACAAGACACGGAAATTACATCCTAATACAATCATCATAACCCTTTGAGTTACAAGGTAACCCTGTGAAAAGTAATGCAGTTTGAGTATTTATAACATTTTAAATTCTCTGAAATTTATTATAGTGACATAAACATCATTAACGGCTTGGGACAGCTGACTATTAATTTTTTCAGACAACACCTGTCACATTTATTGTTCCGTTTATGATCCACTGCTTTTGATTTTAGGTCATAATATGCGAATGTCTAGCCAAACGAACCAATCACATTCTTATTTTAATTTCACTTGCATTATAATTATATCAGAGAACCTGACATGTTTACAAGTTTTAATTAAAAGCGTTTCAATCAGATAAAACTGAATAATGTCTGTCTCTTTAGCAAACTCAATTAAGACGGGCTCATTTAAATTCAGACCACTCAACCAGCAGAGATTTTGCTTGTATTTGTAAAGTAAATTTGAATATTGATAGGGTTAAATTAAAGTTACAGTTATTGTCACCCAATATATTCTCTGAAGTGGTAAAAGTTTGTCAACAAATTCTGTATTATGCATGTGTTTATACCACAGGCCGACAATTAAATGGATTTTTAAAGTAATGGGCAACACTTGAGTATTCTAGTATTCTAATCGCAATATACATTTCAGAATTAAGAACATTGATCACTAGAGTATTCTAATCACAATATACATTTCAGAATTAAGAAAATTTATCACTAGAGTATTCTAATCGCAATATACATTTCAGAATTAAGAAAATTTATCACTAGAGTATTCTAATCGCAATATACATTTCAGAATTAAGAACATTGATCACTAGAGTATTCTAATCCCAATATACATTTCAGAATTAAGAACATTGATCAGTAAGGGGCAGATCAGCACTCAGCTACTGCAATGCTCATACGATTTTATGTGTTTCACACATCTGAAATATTTTCAGCTTTGCATAAATGTTAAAAACCAACCAACAGAGAATGCATGGATAATGAGTGAACTTACCCAAATCATTGTTAAAGGGCCCATTAGTGTTAGTTGCATATTCTGAACCAACTTAGATGACAGTTGTTGCTTTTCACTCACGGTCATATTGCCAGTAACATTTCTAACATTGCAATTAACCTTAAAACACTTGAGTTGAGAGCCAATGAGCCGTCTCCACCCAAACTTTTTATGGTTAAAAGAAACCTTCCTCCCTTTTCATAAATCACTATTGAATGTCAGAGTTCATTAAGAAGAATCAGGACAGCATTTTGAAGTTGTGGTCAAGGTGAGGGGTGAGAGGTCGTGGTTGGAAAGTCTGGACTTTTATTTGAGACTGAACAGCAAGCTCCTGTGTCAAAGAGGCTGCATATAAAATAAAAACTGCAGTTCAAAATCAGCTTGAAGCAAAAGATTCCCTCCCTGCTGTCATTCTCAGTGGGGCAATCTCTAATGTATCACTATCCTTCAATGTCTTAACATGTAACGTAATCACTATTCCTCCAAAAGACAATCTCTAATGAATCACTATCCTTCAATGTCTTAACATGTAATGTAATTTAATCACTATTCCTCCAAAAGACAATCTCTAATGTATCACTATCCTTCAATGTCTTAACATGTCATTCAATCACTATTCCTCCAAAAGACAATCTCTAATGAATCACTATCCTTCAATGTCTTAACATGTAATGTAATGTAATCACTATTCCTCCAAAAGATAACTCTAATGAAACCATAATCTTTAATTAAACACTCTTCATAAGTAATCTGTAATTAAACACTATTTAACTGTAATCTGTAATTAAACTCTTTAACAGTATCATTACTACAATGAGGGTATTTAGAACTGAATCTGATCCAGAATCCACTGTGAAACCCCTTGCAACGGGGGTGAGGGGACAGGCAGTGGGCGGGTCTCTGGGAACCGGGTCCAGTGTTAGTAAGGACAGCTGGCTTCTGGGGCACAATTGGCCACACAACATGCCTGTCTCACTACAAGAGTACAGTGTGCAGTGAGATGACCGGTCAAAGAAAGTTTTAAAGACACACAGCATGTTTTATTACACAGAACAGCAGCCCTTTACCCTATTCTCAGGGCTGCAGAAACGTGCACTGGGGAGAAACCTGCCAACAGTCTCTGGAGAAATGTCAGCCATGACAGGTTTGAGGCATCCAAAGATTAAAGGCCAAACGTCTCTTTTGATACTCATGTGAGATGTTTTGAATTTGACATCTCGACCCAGGACTGTTTCTTACCAATTGTGAGTTGCTTTTTATAACCTAAAGACTCCTTTTTAAAAAGCCTAGCATTTAATGTGTTCAGCTGGCATGGGTTTGAGTCTGGTCGCGTGAGATAGTCTTTACTTACTGAATTTATAGCTCAGGAGACGGTGGTTTACGAAAAGCGTGTGTTTTTAGGTCACTTTGTGGTTATGAACTGAAATCGAACCTGAAAGATTTTTTTTTTTTTTTTTTTAAACCTCAAAGCACAATCTTAAAAAATAAAAATAAATTAAAAAGATCTTTCTGACCACTGTCATAGCACATCTCCCCATTGCGTGTGGGTGAAATTCTACCCAGTGCCAGATTCCTTCATTATTACTTTACTTTTGACAGTTTATTCAGGTAGAATATGACTTAATAAAGACATGAAAGCACTGGAAGCTGTATGTTACCTGGCTACGACAAACAGCACACAACTGACACCCAAGTAAGCCAGCAGAATATACATCCAGATATCGGGCGAGAGCGGGTTGAGGAAGGAGAAAACCCCAGGGTTTGTACCGTTGGGCTTCCGGTACAAAATACTGATCCCCAGTGTCATGAAGGGCTTGGAGAAGTCGATGACCTTCTCCCTGGCGTACGTGATGGCCAGAGGAGCCACTGCCAGGTCAGCTTTCTGTGGAGAGGAGGCGAGAGAGGGGACTGTAAGGGCAAGGGGACAGGCTTGTAAACATATATATATATTATTTTACTGGGATCCTATTTATAATTACCCTGAAACCTAAAAAGACTGGCAGACCAGCCCTTGGAATGGACTAACGCTCGGACTGCCCTATACACACACATTCATACACACATATACACACACACTCACACAATTACACATACACACACACACACACACACACGTACACCTACACACACACACACACATATATTTGTGTGTCATGGGTTATTTTGGAGCGTAATATCACTCTAAATGGTGTTCCACTCCAAAAACAAATATTGCCAGAAATGCTTTGTGTAAACTCTTGAAGGAAATATGGAGGTGGTCTTGGGGCTCACGTTCGCAATCCACAGCGGGGTAAGATTTTCGATACGTGCCACACTTGGCTTGTTATTTCCTCTGGTAGTGCGAGACCTTCCCTATCTCTGGCCTTATTTTGTCAACCCTAACGATTTCACACAAAGTCAGCGTGTGTGTTTTAATAAGCTCTTCTGGGGGGGATAGCCCACATCCCCGGTGATCTCAACTCCTGGCTCTCCATCGCCCAGTCAATAGCAGAGCGGAGTGTTAGATTTCTCTGCTCGTTTCTCTCTCGCCAATCAACCCTGTGGCTCCCAGCTGAACCAGACTAGGCAAATGCAATAATGGAATGGAACTAGATTTGTTTGCCTGTGTGGGAATTGTAATTCAATGATATCCATTTTGTAGGGTAAAGTTGGTAATTGAGTGGTATTATGATTAAAAGGTGTAGGACGATACCAGAGAAATTGCTTTATATTTTTCATCTTTTGTCCAAAACGTCAGTTTCAATGCGAGCTTTATTTAGGTAATGTGAAGCCCTTAATTGGATGTGGTGTATCTGACAGGCCTAGGGACCACCTCAGCTGCTAGGCGACTTCTCAGAATAAAAGGCTTTGAGAAAAACAAGCTAAAGCTCAGTCTGTCAGTTCAGGTCCCACACGCGACTTTAAGTGTTTTGTAGCCCACCTGGACAGGTGTGGTCTGATCGGAGACCGGAACCCGTGCCCATGAAGGCTAAATGAACTCAGGATTAAACACAGAGACACAACCACATAAAGGACAAATCTCACAAAGAGTGAAGCAGAGACAGAGCGAACAGACTGGATCGAGAGGACCGTCACTCACGTGGTCCATTAGCTCCTTGACCATCCCGTTCCACTGGCCCGTGGTCTCCTCCTGCGCCCCGTACTTGGAATCCTCCACCAGGCGCACCTCGTAGGTGAAGCCCAGGATGTGGGACAGCTCCCGCAGGAGGTCGATGCAGTAGCCCTCGAAGCGGTCGTTCCCGTACAGCGGCTTGTCCGACTTCTTGAACATCACGTAGGGCTCCTCCTGTGCAGGAGCGACCAGCGTTAGCGACCAGCGTTAGCGACCAGCCGGAGCTAAAAACCGCTCACTGCTGAGTCCCCTCGTCTTCGCCAACACACTGATGCCTCGAACCAAATGGCTTATTCACTCAAGAAAGCAATCATGGGATCAACATGTGGAATTTTTAACGCTTCACATGGGTATGACAAGTCAAAGGCTTTGTGTTGCCAACAGTGCGATAAGCCTCAGTATCTTCGGCACCCACTATCTTCAGACTGAATACGATCTGTTTGTTAGGTAAGATAGTCTGTAGTACAGAGCCACTGCGGAGCGCTCTTTGAGGAAACATCTGAGGCGACAAACTTCCTCCAGCTCCTTCTCCCTCCACCCTTCAGTCTCCTGAAAGCTCCTCGTAGACCCAGCGACTCTAATAGATATTTAAAGTAGTCTGAAGCTCATTAATGTTTTGGGGGCTGTAGGGAGTTTGCTGTTGACGGAGAAGTTGCTGTTTAAAACAAAGAACTGTTGTAAAGCAGATGTTCGTGCTTCTTGTTGTTTTGTTTCCAGAATGAATAATGAAACACAGGTAACTTACAATCATCCAGAGACTGGGATGCGTTTGCGGTTCAGTGTCTTGTGTGGAGATACTTATGTAATGCTAAGTTAACGCAAGCCAAAAGCTAGGAAAAGCACATAAAAAAGCAGCATTGAACCCTGGCAGGAAGGAAACTATCTTGAAGGCACTGATCTCTCACCAAAGGTGGCCCCTCTTCGGGGAGAGATAAACTGCGACAACACCACCCATCCCTGGCCAAATTCCACCCACCGTCTGTATATTCATGTTCAACATCATTCAGACGTGAAAAAGCTGATCACAGCAGATATTTTTGCTTGTTGTGCTTGTGTGTGTGTCTGAGTATGCAAGCGTGCATGTCTAATTGAGTGTTCCAACACTTGCATCATCATTCAAGTATTCTTATAAACAATCCTGCTTGTCACCAGGCTGAAACTCAGAGGCCCTGTTCTCCAGACTAGACCAACACCAGAGCGCTTGTCACCAGGCAGAAACTCAGAGGCCCTGTTCTTCAGACTAGACCAACACCAGAGCGCTTGTCACCAGGCTGAAACTCAGAGGCCCTGTTCTCCAGACTAGACCAACACCAGAGCGCTTGTCACCAGGCTGAAACTCAGAGACCCTGTTCTCCAGACTAGACCAACACCAGAGCGCTTGTTGAAACTCAGAGGTTCACTCTTGACGTCTGACTGGAATTTGCGTGAGTGTCCATGTGTTACTGTGGTAACGGAGGAGCGATTTTTACCCACGCAGGCAGTTGTGTCACGACAATGGCAGCCAGAGATGTGATTACAGTAAGAGCACAGAGTGGATCTTAACACCATTGCATGATTCACAGGAACAAATGATGTGCTGGAGAGTTACTCCCTAAGAGACTGAAATGAAAGCCCAGGATGTCTTCTCAGACATGGGCATTGTGACTGTGATTGAACAGCAGCCATTTAAAATCGCAGAGCCAGTTTGTGGAGCGACACCAGACATCTCTAATTGAAGGCCATGGGAGTCCTTTAATGGTCGTTCTCGTGGGTAAATCTTAATGCTAATTTTAATAACATTACCGCTACACCAACACAAGGACCCTAAGGGCTTTATTTGGAGACAATGTTTAGTGTGGAAAAAAATCACCTCTTCCTAATCAATTTGTAATTCAGTGAATGCAGGTTTTTTTTTTCTTTTTTTTTTATCAAAGTAAGTAAGTTTCTTGAAAGCAAAGTTTCCTGTCTTGCTATTTTTTTTGCAACACCAGCGAGCGTTTCACAGAGAGCAGAAACACCCATTTCAGCTACACCAGCGAGCGTTTCACAGAGAGGAGATGTGGCAGGATAACACTGTAATTTATTATGTGATTTTTATCATGTAATTCCAATGTACTTTATAGTTGGTTTCCAGATGTAGATTCACTTTTCAAATTTGTTGGAGGTGTTTGAATGAGCTTCAGTACCATACTACTCTACCATCTCTCTCTCTCTCTCTCTCTCTCTCTCTCTCTCTCTCTCTCTCTCTCTCTCTCTCTCTCTCTCTCTCTCTCTCTGTAAAATCAATTTCAATTCAATTTAAAATTTTCAATTCAAGGTGCTTAATTGGCATGCCTTAGATTTTCAGTAGTATTGTCAAAGCATTGGCAAAAAATACTAATAATAGCAAGAGCATTTATAAATGATACAATCATACTAAACGTATTTAGGAAAATAGCTTAAATTAAATGTTAAACACTAAACTGATTTTGTTCTGTCACTCTCACTCTCTCTCTCTCTGTCTCTGGCTCTCTCTCTCTCTCTCGCTCTCGCTCTCTCTCGCTCTCTCTCTTCATCTGCCTGGAGCTGGAGATGTAAAGGGACAGAATCCACACAAGACTGGGGAAAGGCTAACAGGCCATCTGTTGAAATGATACCTTCACTCTTTACCGACAAAATATCTCTGCCATCCACAAAGAACAGCTTCGTCCTCATTAGAGACTGAGGGATTTATTCTACAATATCGGTCAAAAAGAATCTTAAATACTTCATCCCAAGAGACTTCAAGGCGACGCTATTATCCTCATTAAAGATTATTCGGCTGCATATCTTCAATGACCAGGTTTCCCAGAATCCACTTGGTCTCTTTTGATCGATGCCCATGCACCGGCGCTTTCTCTGACCCATTTCAGGGGCGTGGTCGGGGGCGTGGCCAGGGGTGTGGCCTGGGCCCTGACCACGGGTGTGACCCGTGATATTGTTAGGTGCAAGGGCGTGACACGTGTTTATTTAAATATTCATTCCGAAGTCATGTGCTAAGGGATAATCACTGTTCGTATCAACTGTCTCTCTTCGAGTAACATGCAGCATTTTAACATTAATATGATATTATTATACAGTGTATTCTGTGTTGAATACAGTGTTTGAATGTAGTGCGCAGAGAAGATTCAGACAGGAGAACATTCAGTAAATGGGCTTTTTAAATCAACTTAATGAGGGGGAACTAGTCTACCAAGAAGTTTTCATAATGCTGACAACTCTCTCAATGGAATCCATGCATCTATCACGGTGGATACTGCTTAACTATAATTGTTTATTCTGTAAGAAGTTAAGCTCCCGTTTGGTGCAGGATGCAATATCAATGCATACTTTTCTGTTTTTCACAGTCTGCTAATAGTATGAAACAAATCAGCGATACATACGCACAGAATGACAAAGCACGTGGTCCAGCTGACCGCAGACACAAACCCTCAGCGTGAGCGTTATTCACCCAGTCCCCATCACCCATCCTCGCTCCCTGCGACGTCACAACCGCGCCGGCCCTGGATCTATCGCCCATCCGCCCTGTTTTCTCTCTGAGACATCCACGCTCTGGCTTCTCTCATCGGGGTTCTGTGGATTTCGGCACGGCTTCTCTGAGATGAAAAACCACAGTGTGCTTCTTCATAATTCATTTTCTCTTCACCTTGACTCTTTAAATCAAGGTCTGCATAATTTCTGCACGGCGTGTGAAACATAATAAATAAATAATCTATATTTAATTGAGCCGGACGAAGTGAGGTAGTATGGTTGGCATTTTTAGCGAACTGGACAAGTAAGAAAAGCTCCATAATCACCTTGCTGTCTGCACTATAGATAGACAGCCAGAGTTACACTCAGATTACAGTCATATTACAGTCAGATTACAGTCAGAGCTACAGTCAGATTACAGTCAGAGCTACAGTCAGATTACAGCCAGAGTTACACTCAGATTACAGTCAGATTACAGTCAGAGCTACAGTCAGATTACAGTCAGAGCTACAGTCAGATTACAGTCAGATTCATGTCGGCGTTTTAGTCCGAGTCACTGATCTCCTGACACATAACCACACAACACATCCATAAAGCAATGACCAGGAAGCTCATAAGAACAATACAACACCTTTCAGTCAGATTTACAGTCAGAGCAACAGTCAGAGCTACAGTCAGATAACAGTCGTGGTCACTGATCTCCTGGCACAGCAACACAATCTTCAGGTGCAGGGAGAATGAATTGAGGAGTCATACAAGACAGTGGGGTGTAATTATCCTTATTCAATCATCACAGCTAAAGGGTCCTTTCATCATATGTTAGACAAAGAGGTGCTTTTCTTGGCCTGTCACTGAGAGGAAACTCATAACCAGTAACCCATTGACTAGTGTCAGTGCCAACGTCATTTCAATAAACAGACATTTAGCCAGCAAACACATAATGAAAGCCTGTCATTACGAAGAAGCTACGCCGTGGTGTGAAGGACCATTGGAGCCTGTTTGCGGTTTGCTACTTCCCTTCAGAGACCACTCTCAGTGATTGACTCATTCTTTAAGAACAGCAATTCAGTCAGTCAATTATACAAGATGGCGGCTTGATCGAGCGGCCACGTTGGGGCTCTCATTAGAACCAGTAAGCTCTGTTTCAACCTCAGTGAGCTGTTTAGATGCTTTACCAATCCCCCGCCACAGAAGAACTGCGAGTGTTCCCTAAAAGAGAGTGTTCACCTTAGCCAATGACAAAATGACAGACCACATCCCCCGGGAAATTCTAGAAAGGTGGAAGGGACCTCGGGAAACGCAAGTCCTCACAACTGAAATGAAAAAGGCAGCTCTCCGATTGGAAGTCTTCCGGTGGAAAAATACGGCGGCGCCTGTCACAGGGCGAGTGCCGCCCAAACGCGGGGGCGCCCACTTCAGCATCTTTGACACATCTTCTAATCTGCTGTTTTTTCCTCAGCTTATCTCTATTTGGCATGGAGTCTGACTCAAAACACCAACTTAAGCCTATCACACGCTATCAGCGGCTGACATGGCAACCGGCTTGTTAAGCTCGTGTATACATTAATACTAATTAATCCCTATTGATCATACAATGCATGCATTGCGTACACACTTGACCCGACAGGTTGGTGATGAGCTGGCACGGGTTCGAAATGGTAAACGGGGAACGGGCCTGAAATACTCAGAGTGTATGCCGAAGGTAAACGCTCCTGAGAATCCCTCGTTTTAAATGTTTCTGTCTGGAGTTATTAGGCACAGCTGAATACGCATGTTTTTAATGTAAAATAAAGACGGAAGTCAGTAAAAACAAATCTAATTAAAACAATAAGGCATTAATTTTACTCAGGAGAACCATTTGCTCAGTGCTAAACCATCGCTATTCTCCTCAAACGAATTAAACAATAGATTTTATGTCTTTTCAGGAACAAATGATTCCCCCTCATTTAAGTAACTTTTGAAGCTCTATTGATCCTCTCAACACCACCCAACCCCCCTCCCTGCCCCTCAGCTGTAGTGCTAGCGACAGATTAGCCCAACGTTAGCGACAGATTAGCCCAATGTTAGCGACAGATTAGCCCAACGTTAGCGACAGATTAGCCCAACGTTTGTGGAATTCAAGAGCAATCTTAGCAGAACCTCAGGCAACCGAGAAGACAGCTCAAAATTTGCTCTGTGGCGTGTGTCTCGTTGCACAAATGTACATTTGTCAGTGTAAAAGTACTAGATGATATACGGTTCCAAGGAATGTGAGGTTTGGAGTAGCACTGAAGACCCATGAATGTAAAAATTCATGTAAAAATATTTAATTTTCTGACTTGTGAGTGTGTGTGCGTGTGTGTGGGAATGTGTTGGTAAGGTAAGATTTAATTTAGGATCTGGCCAGACTTGTAATATAACCAGACACAATAGATTCCCAGAGGTCTTTAGATTAAGGATTAGGTTTCCCTGTGGACTGAAACATAAAATTTTCTCCCTGATATTGTACATAAAGCAACGGAAAACTTAAAAAAAATCATTCAAAACGGTGCCACGGTTGGTTTATTAGTCAGTTTCTTTAAAAAATAAAGAGTTGGTTGATCGCTGAATTTTATGCATGATAACTGGCTGCAAAGTAGGGGACAATGCCTGAAATTTTTTTTTCAAAAAAAAATCTTTAATGGCTTGGGTTCATTGGGAACTAAGAGCAAGCTGTCGTTGCCCTAATTCTACAAAATAGGATCTGAACAAAAATTATTTAAAAATAAAACTGCACACTTTCCAGAGATCAAAAATTCTCAAAAGATATTTTAGAGTGTTGATCTCAAAGAGAAGTTTTGATCCGGTGAGAATGTGCGTTTGAACCTTCCCATTCTTCCTCTCCACTATGAGGATTTAAAGGGCTTCATTTCAGGAATGTCAGGATTAAGGCACTGGGGCTAATATTCAGTTACGGCACAGGGAACTTCTCAATGTGCAGATTATTTCACTTTGCAAATGTGGCGCTGCATAGATTTACACAAAGTGTTAACCACAACAACAAACCAGTCCTTGTGAGTGGTTCACATGGACAGCAGTCTTCGCCATCAACCTCAATCAGAGTTAGTCCTAGCCAGAGTGAATCTCAGCCAGAGGGAGTCCCAGTCAGAGAGAGTCTCTGTCAGGGCCAGTGAGTCTCAGACGGAGCGACTTTCAACCCGAGTGAGTCTCAGTCAGAAAGAGTCTCTGTCAGGGTGAGTTAGTCTTGAATCAGCAAAAGTGAGTTTTTCAGTCAATCACCGCCTGAGTGTGAAATAAGGAGGAGCTCAGAGTAGCAGCATTGCTACATAGCAGATGAGTTTTGATCAAACCAAACAGCACAAAGCTGACATAAGAAAAGGAAAAAAAACAAACATAAATTGCACTGGCACAATTTGTAGTTAATCATGTATTGATGTAGTTAATGTAATTAATATTGTATAAGTGTTATTCCCTTTTCTTCATCCTCACAAAGCACATATGCGCAGTCTACTTGATTGTATTCAAGAGATCCACATAGTTCAGTTTACTTTTTGTTTGGCTCATTCCTAATACCGGCAACGGGAGTTTATCCTGCCGCGTGTTTGCTTTGCTCTCACAGCCCATCAAAATATAGATTTTACATAGAAACCGACACAATAAAAAATTCATAACAAACCTGAATACATAACTTATTCATTTCAAGATTTAGCTTTCATCGTTTTTCCTTCTCTCCTGGCTTCTCGTCATGACACCTTTGATCCTTGGGTGCCTGACGGAGAGACTGCGGATTTGTACTGCTTAGTTCCCCCTGAACGGCGCGTGGTAGATTGCACCAGGGGAGTAAATAAAAGTCTCAATTCAAATTTACTTTTAATTAATTGTTCCCCGTGTCTGGCGTGCAAATTGCTTATACGCGGCGATAACCACCGCCCACGAGGGGTTAGGTGCGTTATACGCCCGGTGGCGGCGGCAAGACGTCGCGAACGTGCCCCGTAAAAACGTGCTGTGAGAACGCTTTCCCATCCTCTCTCCCATGTTTGCAAAGCAGCGCCAGATGACAAAATAAAACCTTCTCGGTTTTATCTCCCGTCAGAAAAAAAGTAAATAAGTATCAAATTTACTATATAACAGCAGTACAAATTATTATAATAATAATTACAATAATGAAGTTCTCGCGGAGAGATGTTAATGCATCCGAAACACTACGGCAAGCTGTTAAAATGAGTACATCTTTCTCCCAGCAACACTAATTATTGCAATATATTTGTTTATATGGTTAAACTATTTAGCTGTGTCTCACAGTCATGTTCAATACAGCAATTACTCGCATGTGCGATGTTAAATAATAACAGCAATTCTGTCTGTGTACAATGCACATGGACGAACTAGGATAAATAATGACAACCGTCAATTTTATTACGTATCATTATTTTCCCACTATGCCATGTAATAATGGGATTATACATTACTTTGGTTCTGCTTTATTCCTATTTTGTCATTGTGACTCAGATAGAGCCCTTTCATTGGATCTATGATGAAAGGGAGAGATTCAGAGTTAAAAGAAACGAGTTTGGAGCATTACACTAATTTCAAGACTCTGGGGTATAACACAATATTGTTTCCTATTCACGTTCCTGTTCCCCTTCTCTTTCCAATTCTTATTCTTATTGCTACTTTTATTCCCATTATTATTCCTACTCTTATTGATTCCAATCCATATATATATCTTCTTCTTTTCCTATTCCTACTCTTATTCCTATTCATGTTCCTGTTCACCTTCTTCTTTTTCTTATTCCTATTCATGTTCCTGTTCACCTTCTTCTTTTCCTATTCTTTTTCTTATTCCTATTCATGTTCCTGTTCACCTTCTTCTTTTCCTATTCCTACTCTTATTCCTATTCATGTTCCTGTTCACCTTCTTCTTTTTCTTATTCCTATTCAT
>JAOYSI010004400.1:0-14352 GCA_025775065.1 Hiodon alosoides
CTCCTCGCAGCCGCTGCTAACGCTTGTCCAGCAGTCTCCACCGCTCCCCCCTCTCTCTCTCTCTCTCTCTCTCTCTCGCTCTCTCGCTCGCTCCGGCCCAGCCCGCACCTCTGCAATGGAGCTTTCCGAGCGGCACTGTGAGCGTCGGGCCACTGCCTGGAGGCAGCTCGGTCTGCCTTTCTCTCGCTGAGTGCAGACGCACAGCTTCGCTTCACATCGGGACCTACTTCTTTTTTTACGCCAAGCTTTGAAGATTCATAAAGGGCTTCAGAATTGTTTTATTTCAGCCATTTCATTATAAACCGTATACATTTGTATGTATAAAGGATAAATGATAAAACCGTTGAGTTTTTTAGTGAGCTCGGGGAAAGGTCTCTAGCCTCACGTTCCTCTGACCTGGATGTTGTGCGGCGTATGAAGCCTTGGTCTCCTCTGCTCGGCCAGCGGTACAGGAAGCTTCTGAAGCTGGGAATGAGAAACGGGTCATCGGTCGCCAGCGGCGGCGGAGCTGTTTCCGGGTCTCGGGTCGGCTGGACGCCGGTTTACGTTTTCATCCTGTACGGAGTCATCGCCTGACAGGCTCCTGCCCGCCCTCGAACCAGCCAAAAGCGGTGGTGGTGGGGGGGGTTTGGCTTTGCTATTGCATTCCATCTTTTCGCTATTAACCTCATTTGGGAAGCCAGGAGTCCCTGGTTCTGCTGGACTTTGTCCCGTGATCTATCTGGAGGGGAGTTTTCAGAGACTGTTTCTACTGTGGCCTTCTTTGCTGTTTCAGCTCTTTGGTCCTGTTTATATTCTTCACTTTGCTCCAGCGTCAGCCCCTTAAACACAGGGGCTTGGCTGCGAGGACGGCTATTCTCTCCTGGTGGAAAAAAACAGATATTCCGCCATGTCGGCAGATTTACTGCAGCCGCGCGCTCGTCTTCCCTGTTGCTAGGCAACCTTTTGTTAATTCCAATTTTTTTTTGGAAGAAGGAAGATACTGATGCCAGAGATGTATGGAGCCTGGGCTCTTCAGTGCCGTGCGGGATGAATGTGGAGGTGAAAAGGGCAGTGGTCCGATAGACGACTGACGGACACAGAGACCGTTCTCGTATTTTGCTTTGGGCTAGACAGTCTGACCTGTCATGTTGATTTTCTCCACCTCTGTAAGGCCCATGAGCTGTACTCTGTCTATCGCTGTGATGAGGGTAGAGTTGTTGTTGTTGATGCCGTTTTGTGGGCAGTTTTCGTCCATGTTAAGATTGAGGGAATATTGATTATTTTATTACATTACGTTTTACATTTGTTTACATTAAGTTCAAGTTGTAGATGACTGTGCTGATCTTAATGTCACCGTCAAATACCTCAATATACGCTCGCCCTGTCTGGTCTCGAACTATCTACAATTACAAAGCTTTTAGTTTGAATAGGTAGTTACCCCCCCCCCCCCAAATAAAGGAAGTTGCTGTTCTCCTGGACTTCATCCTGGCTGATTTAAAGCCGACCTCTGACCTACACCTGGACCCAGGAAGCACCCTGGAGAAGGATCTCCCCTCCCCACCTCCGCTCCCACCGCCTCACCCCCCTCAGCTGCCCCCAGCGGTGCGGCGTGAGGATGAGGGCGTCCCTGGGGAGGAGAGAGGGGGCTTGGTCACGGACTGTGCCTGTCGGATGCTGGGTTTGCTGGGCATGGGACACCGTCTCTTTGTCCCCAGACTGATAGCGGTGAGAAGGGACCGCAGCGTTGCCCTTTCATACCGTGTATATTCTCATGGAGGGGTTTTAAAATATGCATACAGCTCAGCGTTATGTTGAAAGTATTGTCAATTGTTACGTCTGTATTTCCCCCTTTGTGTAACGAGGCGTTTACGCGTTTATTTATTTTTGCTGTTGACGTGACGACGACGATGATGTGTGTTAACAGATCTGATTCTGAAAATAGTGAGGACAGAAGCAGAGAGTGTTTTGGGTCTTACTTGTGTTTCGTACAATGAATGTGTAGGCGCACTAATCTACCATATGGTGGTGTTGTCACGTTACGCTGTGTTCACGCTACCAGCGCTTCGTTGTATCACACTGGAGTTGCGTTCAAAAAGATAGTTGCATGTTGGTTCTAGACCTTTTTCTTTTTCATGACAGTTTTTCCTACCAAGTGCTGTGTTATTATTTTAATGATGTTTCTGGTGAGCATAGTGGCAGAGAAATGTATGAAAATACTAACCTGCTTGTTTTGTGCTTGGCAGTCCCAGGATTTATGTCACAGGTCAGGTGACCGCAGGCAGGTACATGTAAATCTGGAGGAGCTTAACGATCAGTCAGTACATTCTATATGCATTTGAAAACATTTAATTTTTAACCTCAAAATTTGGAAGTATTCCCCAAAAAATTGATTTTTGTTATAAAAACAAATTATATATATTGCTGGCCCTCCCCAGAGGCTCAGTCGCTAAAGGCTAAGGGGGGGGGGGGTCACGTGACTTTAGATTTACATGTTCAAATGATGTCATTTGCTGATCGTGACCAGGAACCTCCTGTGGAAATGCCCAATTGTCAGATGACGGGCACGATTTGGTGAAAGTTAGGTGAAAGAAAAATGTTTGGGCAGGACACATCTGTGTATTTATTTTTTAAGTAATCTTCTTCCTAAGTTGCTTGGATTTTCCCAAGCGAGTCACAATATCCAACATTTTACAGTCTCTCTTTACCCTGTTCTTCAGACACATTGTAACCAATCTGCGTTCCTCAAACCTCAGATTCTAGTGTAACTGGGTGTACTCTGCACACAAATATAGTATGACCAGGTCTGTAGAGCTTGGTCACAAAGTTGGTGTGTTAGTTTATTATTTAAAGATTTTTCTCAGTGCTGTCATTTCTCTCATGAAAGGTGTTGTCCCAAGAGATAAAGGGTGTTCCGTCGACACAGGGTTGTGAGAGAGGGGCTTTTCCCTGTTGTATATTGTATATTATATTATATATAGTTGTATATTGCTTTGATTAGGGAAATTGTCCTAACAAGGGATAACGAATGATTTATGTATTAAAGCACTCGCAAAAAGTGTGTACAATTAACCAAACACTTTGACCCATCCCTTAATAGCCAGTTATAAACCAGGCACAGATGGAGGTTTCCGAAAGACCAATCACCAGTCCTACGTATTTAATTGGCTGAAAAAATGTCTCATTTTTTACTTGCCGAGAAGCGTGATCGACGCGGGTTTATTGCGTTTTTGTCTGCTTTTCACTCGAGCTTCTGTAAAAGAAATCTCCACACCCCTGGTGTGCGAGAGGATTTTTACTCAGTGCTCTGCTAATGGACCGACGGTTTCTCCTCTCGCTCCTGGAATACAGACCTCAAAGGAAGACTTGCTCCAGGCGGACTTCGAAGGGGCTCTGAAATTCTTCCGGGTCCAGCTTCCCAAGCGATATCGGGCTGCTGAGAACGCCCGCCGCCTCATGGAGCAAGCCTGCAGCATCAAGGTAGGAACCTCAACGTCTGGGCCATGCCCGTGTCTTCTGGACACCTTTCAGTGGAATACAGCGAGAGGCAGAGCGCTTGGTGTTGCTCAGATATTAAGAGCGAAGTGTGCTTTTGCTATGCATCCCTAACTGGTTCTGTGAAAAGGCTTCGCTTAGCAAGAGAGGTCGTGGAAGTAAAGCAGTTTTCCGCCCGGTATGTTTAATTTGTTAAAAGGCTCCCTGAAAAAAAAAAAATATATATATTTAGGAAAATTGTGTACATACACTCACTGGCCACTTTATTAGCTACACCTTGCTAGTGCCGGGTTGGACCCCCTTTTGCCTTCAGAACTGCCTTAATTCATTAAAATGCCATAGATTCAACAAGGTGCTGGAAACATTCCTCGGAGATTTAGGTCCATATTGACTTGATAGCATCACGCAGTTGCTGCAGATTTGTCGGCTGCACGTCCATGATGCGAATATCTCGTTCCACCACATCCCAAAGGTGCTCTATTAGAGTGAGATCTGGTGACTGTGGAGGCCATTTGAGTAAAGTGAACACATTGTCATGTTTGAGATGATGTGAGCTTTGTGACATGGAGCGCTATCCTGCTGGATATAGCCATTAGAAGATGGGTACGCTGTGGTCATAAAGGGATGGACATGGTCAGCAACAACACTCAGGTAGGATGGGTCCATGCTTTCATGTTATTTTTCATGTTGCCAAATTCTGACCCTACCATCTGAATGTCACAGCTGAAATCGAGAAATTGGTGAGCCCCAGTTTCCTGTTCTTAGCTGACAGGAGTGGCACCCGGTGTGGTCTTCTGCTGCTGTAGCCCGTCTGCTCCAAGGTTCGACGCGTCGTGCGTTCAGAGATGCTCTTCTGCATATCTCGGTAGTAACGAGTGGTTATTTGAGTTACTATGGCCTTTCTATCAGCTCGAACCAGTCTGGCCATTCTCCTCTGACCTCTGTGTTGTATCCCTACCGGATTTCTCTACGGAGTGACTTTCAAAATGTTCTGTGTTTTTATCTCTGGCTCTAGGAGGCATGATTTGCCTTGCATCAGTTAAGTGTTTGGTTCAGTGTCAGCGTCCCTATCGACGCTCGGCGACCACTCTTGCGAAGAGGTATTCTGGGAATGCAGCGTGATTATGGGAAGGCGACCCGGGCTCAAGGCTCAATGAAACATTTGTTGCAAAGCACCTTTTGGCTCAAGGATAAATACCTACTAATGCATTCTTCCACCCCTGGGGGGAAGGGGGAAGCCATGGTAACCCTTAGATTGTAATACACATTTAATTCTGTATTGACGGAGTCCCTGTGATTGCAGAATGCCAGTTATGTGAAGTTTTATCCCTGCGCTGTGAACAAGAAGTGGGGGTGTTGTGTGAGCCGTCTCCAGCTCAACTCAAAGTTAGACCCACGTGTGTGTGTGTGTATATTTTAACTTCGAGTGTGATACGTAGAGTTTACATGTGTACATCTGAAAGGGAAAAGTCAACTGTAGATCTCTGCTCGTACTGTTTGTCGTTAATTCAATACTAATATCTAGTTAACTAACCTGTATGTTTCTGTCATCGTCGTTTAAATAGTGAATTTATCCGAATACACTGGCAAGTGAGACATAAAGCCACACATGCACTGAGCTCTGTTAGGGTGGTGAGAACTGAGAGTATGTATAGCTTGAAAGAGTCTTTTCTGGGGAACTTCTCTCTTTCGGCAGCTTTTTTCTCCTGTTAGGCAGTGAACCCTACTGGCACTAGGGCCCTGAGAGGATCAGCCGGGAGGTTGACTGGGAAAAGGTTTACCTGCGCCAGGGAAAGCCGACAGGTGTATTGATCCGCCGAATGAGAATGAGTCAGCAGAAAGGAGAGAAAGTGAGCTCTGCGGTGTCTTTTCCTCGTCCTGATCCACTGTGTTCCAGTTCAGTGAGACCTTCAAACGCGGCCGCCTGTTGCTCGAATGTGAAAGGAACAACCTGGCTAAGGTTAAGCCCTCTCTGTCTCCAGACAAGAATGTCAGCTGACGTAGGCGTAAGGCAGGTGCAGAGCTGTAGCTACACCTTGGGTGGAGACGCTTAGCAGCCGGAGATAAAGAGAGAAGCACCACAAATACTAAAACTACGGCCGTGCGTGCCTTTTTGTTTTATTTAGTTTTATTTATTCGCATGTGTTTCAAAGTGTGTCGGAGCGCTGGAGGTAAACCACGGAACAAAGCCTTGCGTAGAGAGGCTGATCGTCGCTTGGTTTGACTGAAGAAGGGAATGTTACTCTGCTTCTCACCCCTGCTGCCTGTGTGAGTCACTGGGCGGCCACTTTCTCCGCGCTCCACGAGGACCAAGTGAACGGCCGCTAGCCTGTTGTCGCTACTTCAGAGCCAGGAGATCGGGAAAGGGACTTTATAGGACGAGGTGCCTTGCTGGCATATGGCAGTCCTTCTCTTTAGCAGGACACCCTAGGTTTTGGTTTGACAAGTCCCAAAATAGAGCTTCTCCGATCAAGGAGGTCTTAAATAGAAACTATACGACAACAGAGGAAGTCGGGGACAGAAGGAGAAAGAACTAACTCTGCTAGCACAAACGTTGAAGTTTCAAATTGCCACCTCGCTGTCTGAAGTGACAAAGCTTTAGTAACGAACCACTCTTTTCACTTTCCAAATTTTCTGGAGTTATTTATATACTTTTGCTGTTCCCCGAAGATGGGGGGGGAAATCAGGGCGACCATGTCTTCTTCAGATTGTTCTTTCTTTGCTCCTTGATTAAAAGCGAGAGGCTGTTTGTTTCCACATGAGTTGCAGGACTCATCTTGTCTCTGGGGAGAGTGTGTGTGTGTATAAGTTTAGAGCGGCACAGGAAGCCTTGCATCATATCGCAGATCGAGGCACTAGCTTTCTGTCGCTATACTCTGGGTGCATACAGTTCCTGTCCCTTAGTGGTGTACTTTTCTTAGCATGCATGTACGATGTTTGCGGAGGACATTTTCTCTCATTTTTCTTTATTTAAATAATGTGATCTTTTTTATGTACTGGGTTTAAGAGGACTTTTTATTTGTTTATATTTTACAAGGATATAGTTGAGTTGTAATCAGCTTAAAGAGTAAAGAATTCACTGGCACCTGCTTGTTCTGGGGCGAGTGCAGTGCTTTTGTGTTCAGGACAGCCCCCTTGGATTATAGAAATAATTTAAATTTCACAGTCTCGAAGACTTGCACAACAGCAAGGCGAAACTAAAAGAAGTGTTTCCTGGTCTGGATTTGAGAAATTTTAAAACCTCCTCAGGACCTGTTGCAGATTTTGTAATCTCTCCGCTTCTTTCCAGAAACTGAAGGGATCTGAAAAAGGCAGTGGTCGTTGTGCCAGGGGACTGGAGCATAACAGTTGGGGGGGGGGGGGGGGTGTCTGTTTTATTCAGCGATAACATCTGCAAGGAGGCTTTTTTAATCTTGTGGGCTTGGACCCATGAGGTCAGGAGGCTGACTGGGGGTACCTGAGGGGTGAGGAGTCAACAGACCTGCATGGTGAAATGTAGATGCGCCGTGTCGGAGCGTTGCGGTGGAGACTGGTTTATGTACGCTTTTGTTCTTTGCTTGTATACTTTAAACAACTGGCCTGGAAGAAAAGCAGAAAATGGGCTGCATTGCCCCCAGTTAGTTAAGGGCGAGTGAAAAGAGCCGAAAAACTGGGCGACTCTATCCAAAACCGGACAGCAGAAGGAGAACACACAGCTTTTTGTCTCTGGGCTGAAGATAACGGAGCTCCTCTAAGAGACAAAAACAGGTGTGTTTCTGTCACCGCTCCTGCCCCCTCCTTGCATTCCCCGCCCCCTGAAGGGCTGGGCTTGCGTCCCCCAGGGGCCGCTCGGAGACGCCACTCAGCGGCTCTGACAGACCTGCCGCCACTCTCGCTGCGGAGCTCAACCAGTCTTCACATATGCCAAGATGATGGAGGAAGTGTCCATCACCGTGGCCTACGACGCTCACGTTACCAACCAGTTCTCGGGGGACGATTACTTAGCCCACCTGGTGGCGGACTCCAAACCCAGACCTGCGGTAGGTCTCCTGTTTCAGTCAGCATGACTGAGACAGAAACTCCACTGTTCTGCCGTTGAATACAAAAGAAAACTGTTACTTTGTGATGCATACACAGAAGCTGGAACATTGAGATTTCCTGTCCTGCATCAGGCTATATACCCTGCAGGCTGATTCAGACTGCGTGTGGTAATTGCAATAATACTGCAGTTGTAAAGAAGAATGTTTGCTATGCACTCTTTTATAGGTTACAAAGCAATCCTTTGTGGCAGTAATAAAACTAGGCTGTTGGTACTTTTTTTTAAATCAATTTCCAATTTGTAGATTTATTTTTAGTTCAAAGGACACGTTCTTTTTCCATTGAGCAAGAGAGCGGGAATGTCTGTGTAACTCGAGCATGTGCATGGTCCAGTTCAGGTGCAATCATCATTTAAAACTGGACCGTCAAAGCTCACATTTGCTGTTGAATGCGCTGGTGTAGTGGTTGCTTTAAAAAGATAGGACTCGAGTTCATCCTTGATAGTATAAGCAAGGTAAGCCTCTGCCTGTCTACGTCATCTTCATTTGCTGTCCGGGGAATGAAACTTTTTGAGGGGCTGTCAATGTTTTGCCATTGTTCAGCGTGTGATTTTGTGGATATTACTTCTTCCTTTTCATTTTAACCTATGTTTGTGTGTGTGTGTGTTTTTGTATAATGTGTTGTTTGACGTGCTATGTGTGGGTGCCGTTTACGCAGAAACCCAGGAAGGCAGTGGAACGCTGGGGTGGGATGATGTGTTTTTGTGCGTGCGTATGCATGTAGGCACCGCACAATTCATTTCTGCTTGACGCAAAGCTGGTCAGGTAGGAGGGCGTTTACGGGGTTCCACCACCCAGCTGCTGACGAGAATCTCTACCACTGAGCGAGCGGCTTCTCCGTTTCAAACCCTTTTTTTTGTTTGTGCCATTTTAACATGATTATATTTCCCCCCATGGGTTTCACAGTTGATGAAGCGAGACGGGCCGGGCAGTAAGCTTGATCAAAAGTGGCCAGTTGACAGAAGTCTTGGCCTTTGTCATGTAGAGATGGAGGGGCCCAGGTGTCTGATTACTGTGTGCCCATTATATTTGATGTATTCCCTCGATTTAGATTTATAACGGGATCTCTTATGCTGGTTTTATTGTGCTGAACGCACAATAGGGTTTGGTTTCATATAGTGTTGCCCCTTCAGGTCGGATTGGTAAAGATTTATTACAAACAAAATGAAAACGGCAGAGAAGTATCTGTCCCCTTCAAAACGTATCTGATGGCCTTTTTGAGGTAGTTCTAGTGGGGTTTGCTTATTCAGCAGTGTTGTGGTCAGCTGCATTAGAGAAACGCGGGTGCGGAGTGTGAAATTTCAAATTTTCTGTTTAACACTCCTGCACTTAATTTCGACAGTGAGAGGCAGTTATGGGTTGTGACAAAAAGGGCTACGTTCCACTCGGCCATATTGGTTTATTTCCTATTTTTAGTTATATCAGTGACAGGAAGGTCGTACTTTGTCCTGTATATTTTTAGACTGCATCCTTTCTTTGATTATAAATACTGCTGCAAAACAATGATATGGGGAATATTGTATGGAATGCACAGCAGTTTGTCAGTTTTCTGTGTGATTCCTGCAGCAAAATACAGATGCTCCTTTGGATACAAGTGTGAATTGCAGGTGTTGTTTTTGTGTGCAGCTTGCTAGCACAGAGTTGGGCAGACACCAGTTTCCTCTTTACTAGACAGGGATAAACCATTTTACCACACAATTAAAAAATGATTTGTTTGGTTTAGCTTCGTCCAGCTTATGTTAAAACCAAATCAGAGTATATATAGCCTGAACACCACCCGTTTCATTTAACAATACAGTTAATCACTGAAAAACATGAAATTAAAAACATGCTGTTGTCTCCTTTCCGTGGAAATTAGTAAAGTGATCAAGACTTTGGCTACAGTTCTGTTGGAGGTCCGAGAGACTTTTAACGCTGGGTAAGAGTTTGCGGCTTCCTGATGTGCCGCGACGGAGCATCGCGGTCCACAGAAGTCTTGGTTCGGTACCTGTTCCTGAATTTACAGTTAGCTTCTGCGTGTGTTTGAGCGATCGGTACCACTACTGAATTGCAGTCGTCCGCTGGGGAAACGGGGGCAGTGCGGTGGTGGGGATGCTACGATAATGTTTAGATTTGCATCGATCCTTCGTTGTAGTGTCAAGATCCGTTATTGTTGATTTTGTGTTTTTCCGTTTTCAGTGGGCAAAATCATTTGGCTGTTCTGATTAAATGTTTGCAGTCTTTTTCCTCTCCTAAAGGGTAAACAAGTGTTTTGTTGGTTTGCCAATGTGGTATAACAAGATCCGTTATTGTTGATTTTGTGTTTTTCCGTTTTCAGTGGGAAAAATTATTTGTCTGTTCTGATAAAATTTTCGCAGTATGTTTTTCCTCTCCTAAATGGTAAAAAAGTGTTTTGTTGGTAGCCAATGTGGTATGGTTTACTACAAAACATTTCCGGTGACGTCTCGTTCCGGAACAGACGGCAGAAGCCTATCTGCCTGTGTCACCGTTTAAAAACTACAGCGCTCACCACTCCAGAAGTGCTGCCACGATTGTGCCCAGTCACCTAGCTCTTCCCTCCGTGACTTGCTGTTCTTCCGGCGACAAACCCGTAAACTTTATCTTGGCTGTCGGGGCGGGGAAAAAACTGCTCCCCTGCTGCCATGGTAACATCACTGGCTGCAGTCGCTCTCGAATATTCAACAAGGAAACCGAATAATATATATATATATATATATATCAGCATGTTTTATTGCAGGGCATTTTTATCAGCTTTTTCTCCAGAGATTTCAGAGTAAATGTAATATTGGATATTTCTCTGAATTTTAATTAAGTAGCTTGCACCTATGTCCAAGGGTTAGGGTATAGACAACTAAAGGGTATAGACAACTAAAGGGTCGATGAATATGAATGTATAACAACACAAGGTTTACTCCGACAGGGGGAAACGCATCTGGGGAGACCCATGATTCCATTGGTGACCACTTAATTCATTCAGAAATAGCTGAATTTAACGCTTTGTCCTCATGTTCACCTACTGAGGGAGGATTGGGGCAATGGCCTGGTCAATCTCGTGTTAGTAATTGTGATGCTCACCACGCTCTCTCGTTAACCACTGGTATGACCGAGGACTTACCACGATGACGGTGTGTTTGCCCCCTGCCCCTTCTTGCTGCAGGTTCCCACCAAAAAGCTGAAGAAATTTGAGAAGGAGTACCAGACCCTGAGAGAGAGTCAGCTGCAACAGGAGGACCCCATCGACAGGTACCAGGTAAGAGCCAGAAGCACTCGCCTACCTTGGCGTGTTTTTATCTATTCCCCCAAGAAAGTCGGTTTTACTCTCCCTGAGGGCAGATTTAAAGAACGATCCACTCTGCCACGGGCTGATGTCCTGCGAGAACATGCCCTTGTGTGCCTGTCAGCTAGCCTCCATGACGTTCCTGTCAGTGCAGTGGAGACGCAGGACTGTCACACCCACTTCCTGTTTCCCCTCTCTTCATTTTCAGTTCAGGTCTGTGTAAAGAGCTCCGCTGACACATGCCAGGCTACAGGGGACACAGAGGAGAGGCAGTGTGATCTGTTAAGAGCCGATCAGGATTTTGAAAACATTTACCAGTCCAGAAATAGGAGAGGTTTTGTTTCAGTGTTAGCGTTTCTTTATGTGTTGTGGTTTTTTAAAATTATTTATTTTATATGAAAAAGATCAGCATTTGTAGCTAAGGTGAAAATGACATCACGAAATAAAAACCTGTTACTTGAAGCTTTAGACCTTTAAGTGATGTGAATGTCTGTGAGAATGAAGAAAAACTGACATTTCTGTTACTCAAGCTAAAATCTCGGTTGAAATATGGAAACATATACATATTTGTGATTTAATATTTGTAACTGCTTAGTTGGAGTGTAGTTATTTTGTTTATTTAGGTAAATAAGTTATATAAAGTTATATAAAAAATTTGGTTTTGAAAGCAATAGTGGTTGTTTTCTAGATGTTGCCATTTTTTTACTTTGTATATTCCTGTATTGTAATTTATCAGGTTCTGTTTGTGACTTTTTATAATCTTCCAATAAAGTTTATTTTACTTAGATTCATAACGATTGTAAAAAACAAGGTTATAGGGAGCTTTGTTATGTTCAGGATATTTGCAGTCGAATCCCATCGACAGAACACCCAGTTAACACCAGATAACGTCGCTATAATCAGAGAGGATTCGTTGCGTCCCATAGCTTGGCTCCTCGTGTTTTTACTCCTCCTTCATTCACACCCTGTTGAGAATAATTCACATTAGGGCGCTGGCGTGGGCCGTGGTCACACCGGACTGGAGGACAGTTTTGAAGGGTCCCCCCAGACGGCCGCCGGAGACTCGCCGGTGTGCCAGGTTGAGGATGGGGAACGGTCCTTTTGTGGTTGTGGATGTTGTGTTGGGAAAACCTGCATGCCGGGTTGTGACTCTGTAGGCAGCCGTAAGAGAAGGTAAGCCAACAGCTCGCGCCAGCCAGCCAGCCAGCCCAACGCTGTTTTAAGACTGCAGCTTTTTTCGCGCGTTTCTGCTAATTCTATCAGCGCTTCTTGTCTGTGTGTTGTTGGTTTTTTTTTTGTCCCGTCTGCGAATGAAGGACTGTGAGGGCCCGGCCCGTGTGTGGATTTTCAGCTGCGTTCTTTGTGGAGAGCTAGGCAGTTTACGGAGCTGCCCCTTTCTAGCCCGGACTTCTGAAGAGCACCCCTAAACATCTGTTTACAGGACTGCCGACAATTCGCACCCAGCGGAACATCTGGGACTTCTGGGATATTCGTTGATTGTCTTTTTAAATGGGTTAGATCGGCAGTTTAGGGGAATGTAATGATACCTTAAGCATTAACTTTTAAATACAGAGGAACCCCTTGTTTAACGCCAATCGCTTACAACTTATGATGTCATTTTTGATTATTTTGCAAAGGAAATTTTTCCGTTAGAGTAGTTTGATTTCTTTGTATTACCGTTTTATCTGGATTTTATCTTAGTATCTAGATTCATTTGGCCAATGTCTGTGCTGGTACCAGGCCACATTATCTCTGGGAAGCAGTAATAGAAATCAGATGACCAGTTTTTTTCCCCCCTTCTCCTGGACACAAGAGAAGTACATGTGACAGCACTTAGGATCAGGGGGCCGCGTCACATGGCCTCATTGCTGTCTTTAAATGAACAACAAAGAAGCTTTAAGATGCACCCGGACGCCAACGAGAAAGTCCAGCATTGCATCTGGGCAGTGACTGGCTGAGTTGTCTGTGAGGCCAAGCACATGTGGCTTGAATGGCCAGGTCATGGGATGTCTTGAGGGTTTCCTGTTTTTAATACGTGATCGAGAATCTCGCTGCGTACACATGGCCCTCTTTGTGATTAGCACAGTATCTCAGGAGCAGTTTGGCGGACTTTATTAGGCCGGATGTATTAGGCCAGAGGAATACGCAGACACCAGTCGAATTTGGTGACATTGGCCTCATTTTAGTTTGACATTAAACAGCACTTCTGGTTTTTGTTGCCAACGTGATATCGGAAGAAACACAGATTTAGTTTGTATTTGGCACAAAGACACTTGGGGGTGTCTACAAGCGCCCGTTTTTGCTGAAATTTAGCAAAAGGAAGTATTTTTAGTTTCATTTTGTGACAGTGGTCTTCACTTTTAATGTGCACTATTTACAGTGGTTCTCAACATGTGGTCTTTGACAGTGTTCAGTAAATATATGTTATATTCATGTTGTACTAAATTAGTGTTACAGCCCTGTAAGTAGGCAACTTACCTCAGCAGTGATTGAATTTTACTGCATTTGGTTATGGTCAGTTTTGGCTGTGGAAGAAGCTTCTTCTTCAATTCTCTGTTATCTCTGAGGTAAGAGGACAGTAATGGCACCATATAACAACCTGTTGCTAAGCGTGGGTTGAGCATCAGTTTCTCTCGTCATTTTCTGAATCATAGTGTGGTCCCATAACGGGTTTCCTGTTTGAGGTCACAGGGCCTGACAGAATAATAGGTTTATAGTTCTTTTTTGTTTTGTCTTTGAAAACAGTCACTTCATTGTCAATTTAACTTGGTTTAGTTTGGCTTTGTACACTAAAAATGGTACTATGTTAGCTAATTGCATTTCTAGTACAGTTATCTTTGTTGTATTCCGCTCAATATCAGCTACATTCAGAGAGATCCATGGGTCTGGATAGATAAATAGTAGTCTTGCCACTGTATAAGTGTTTGTTGCTGAGAGATTTTAATCAAACCCAGTTTACGTTTGCTAAAAGGTTTGTCACAAATACACTAGACAACTAAACAGATAAGAAAATATATCAGCTGATAAGAAATGAAATATTTTGCATTATAAAGAGAAGCATGGTTGTTCATTTCTAACGTTGTACTGAGACCAGTAGAGAGATGGGTCTAAATAGTGCTGAGAGAAACTTTGATTCTGTGATTTTAAATTCTGTGGTTCTATTGCTTAGCGAGTGGCTTATGTGTGCCTGGTGTGCCTGTCCCGTTCATTGCAGTGCTCAGTGAGTGTCTCAGCCGGCTGGGTTGGTTCTTCCTGTGTGAGTCCACTACCCCTTTTGCCATTGCTTGCATTTGGGCAAGCCCTCTCTGGCCTTAAATGTATACTATATGTAAACTGCTGTCAGTCCCTAAGTATGTCTGTAGCCGGCAAGTGAGTCGATGGGTTTGTGTTGTCTGATTACGATGGTGTATTCCTTCCATGTCAAATCTAGTTATTTGGTGCTACTCTGTGCTATTTCGTCAAAGAAGGTAACTTATTATCTGTCTGTGTCTGTGTCTGTGTCTGTGTCTGTGTCTGTGTCTGTGT
>JAOYSI010004401.1:0-14352 GCA_025775065.1 Hiodon alosoides
CCCCCCCCCCCCCCCACCCCTACACAGGAAGGAGTATGATTGGTCTCCTCCTATCTAATCAGCTTGGAGCCTCCCATTGTTCTACACTCAGCCAAGTATCGTTAGGCTTCTTTAAAACAAGTTGTTCATTCAAATGTTCCTAAACTATCAAATATTTTAAATTGGATTTATACATTAAAAGTTTCAAATATTTAGCCATGTCAGTCGCTGTGGATCTGTTACGTGACCATGTCCTTTTTAAGCCATTCAAATCCAAAATGTGTTCCAGTTAAACGAAGGTCTTGTCTTGTCTTGTATTCAACAGCATCTGGTTGGGAGGTTGATCGGGAAACAGGGCCGGTATGTGAGCTTCCTGAAACAGAGCTCGGGGGCGAAGGTCTACATTTCCACACTGCCTTACACTCAGGAGTTCCAGATCTGCCACATTGAAGGTGAGGTGCCACAATTTGGGATGTGGTGGCTGGCTGGGTGTGATCTGCTCTCCTCAGTACTCTCTCCTCAAAGTGTTGTGTATGGGTGGCGTTTCTCCTCCTAAATACACTGGGTTTTTCTCTAGGCTCCAAGCAGCAAGTGGATATAGTCTTGAGTCTGATCGGAAAGAAGTTCAAGGATCTGGACCTGACCAACCTACACTCTCCCACAGCCCTCCCACACGCCCTGCCCTCGCTGCCTATGACTTCCTGGGTAAGAGCCCGGCCCAGTTCGGTCCTCTGTGCTGAGTGTGGGCGGAGCCGGGAGTGATGGCGCCTCTGTCCACCCTCCCCCTCCCCGCAGCTGCTGCTCCCCGAGCGAGTAACCGTGGAAGTGATAGTGGTCAACATCGTATCGGCCGGTCACCTGTTCGTCCAGCAGCACACGCACCCCACCTTTCACGCTCTGCGCAGCTTGGAAGAGCAGATGTTCCTGTGCTACTCGCAGCCTGGCGTCCCCGCGCTCCCGTCTGTCACCGAAGGTCAGAAGCTGTCTTCTAGGTGCCTGTTGCCACTTGAACTGTCAATGAGAACTCCTGTTCAGGAGGCGTCTCCTACTCTGTGTGTGTGTGTGTGAGAGAGAGAGAGTGCGCCTCACGTATGTGCCTCCTCCTGTGCTCTGAACCTCTCAGTGGGAGTGATCTGCACCGCCCCGGCATCTGGAGGAGCCTGGAGGAGGGCGCAGGTCATCGCCTTCCACAAAGAGTTCGACGACGTGGACATCCGATACGTGGACCACGGCGGCTATGAGACCGTAAAAATCAACACGCTTAGGCAGATAAGGTAAGCACCCCCCCCCCCTCCCCCCCGTGTAAAACGGAAGTCGCATCGCTAACCGGGTTTAGAACGTTGTTTAGACATGGGCGGAGGGAAACGGGAGGCGGCCCGGAGCAGGGATTAGTATTTAATCTTTGTTTTAATATGTCTCTTAGGTCGGACTTTGTCACTTTACCGTTCCAAGGGGCTGAAGTTTTGCTGGACAACCTCCAGCCCCTCCCAGGTATACTATGCTTTTTATTTAATTTTAAGATTTTTTTGCTAAGAGTCCCCATTTGTTTCTGCGTTAAATGGCTTCAAGCTGCTTCCACGAAGAAAGTGCTTTTATTTATCAATTTATCTTTTTTAACCAGCGAAAATATACAAGTTTTAGAGTCTTTGCGTAAAAGCAACTTGTCAGTCTACAGACAAAAACTACAGGGCCTTGACAGCTTTGTGGCTGCAGTAACATGATTTTTTTTAAATTACCCACCCTTCTGTGAAGACCAAAACGCTCAGCTGTAAGATGCCTGTGGTGTGGTGATTTAATCATTGCTGTTGTGCCCTTATGAAAGGTTTTTAAATTTTTTATCAAAACTTAGAATTGCTGGTAAGTATCCAGCCATGTAAATGTACAAATTCACATTGAATAAAGGCTTTTATTTGTAAGCAATTTGTAACAACTGTAACAAAGTCAATAAAAAAATGCCACTTCCTGTTGCAGGAGAAAACGGCTTCTCTGCAGAGGCCAAGTCGGCACTGGAGGAGATGACAAGAGGTGTAGCTTTATTGGCACAGGTGAACAAGGCTTCAAAAGTTTAAACTGGTGAAATATTGACGAAATTAAACGTGTCATCCCACCATGTACAGGTGTGTGTTTTGGAAATGTTTGTGACCTTTCATTATACCCATCAACTTCTAGGTCACAAATTACGACAACAGTGGCCTTCCATTGATACAAATGTGGAACATGGTTGGTGATAAGGTAAGTTTTTGGTTTGATCAAAATAAATTTTGCCACAATATGATTTACATAATGTATTTCAGGGAACTTTATTTGATATGAATTGTCACTTGTACTAAGCGGTGTAGTGGTTAAAAAAAAGTAAAAAGTACCAGAGCGATCCCAATGAGAATCAATTGAATAGTTAACGAGGTATTAACAGTTATGCCCACTTTCCATTTAATCGGGGTTTAAAAATAAATAAATAAATTATTATTATAATACATATTTTACTTAACAAATTTCTGTAAAATCTTCCCTCACTATAGAAAATTAAAACATGACTTAGCCAACATCTTTTTGTAGGGAATCTTTTAAAAAGGTTGGTCCATGACATCCAAGTTTGTTTAATTACAACTGCCTCCTTCTCCGATTGGTCCATTATTACGCCATTCAAATGTGCTGTCATTCCAGTTTATTTTTTTTAGCTTTAGCAAATCCCTTTTGAAAGTGATGTTGCTGACAACCAATCGAAACCAGCAACTGTGCTGCTTATTGCGGTGACATCGTTTTTCAGATTACGGCTAGTGTTTTATTAAACGTAGAGCAAATTCGCACAGCTGGCACAGAGCCGCAGGTGACGGTTACTACAAGTATTATAAATATATGTATTTATAATTGTGAATATTTGCGATTGAAAAGGTGCTAGATTGCGGCTCTGGCTCCAGCTCCACTACACCCCTGCTTATACCCGACATAAATTACTCAAAAGGAGAGTATTCCTTTGGGGAAGAAGAGTTTGAGGAAAGTTACACCTCTATGTTCCTTTGGTGATGACTGTTTTAAACAAAATTCTTAGTTGAGTTTATATGGGTGGGTGTGTGTATATGCATATATACACTGTATTTTATTCGTTTTTATGTATGTTTTTAATGGGGACAAATGTGTGCTCTATGTGTTTCATTATGTGGTATGTAAGTGGATGTATAGTATTGTCTGATAAGATGTATCTGTTATGCCAGTGTCAAAGATGAATTTCTGTCCAGGAAATTTGAACAGATAATAATAATAATAATAATAATAATATTAATAATAATTTATGTTGATAAGGTCTCACTGTTTGTCAAAGTTGAAGTACAAACTGTTTTTGTGAGGCTCTGCCATCATAGGCTACTTTAAACTCGACCGTGGTAATGACGTAATATCTGCACTAATTTTAGATTTTTAGAGCTGCTGCATTTTTTGATTTTAATCTGTGAGATTTAATTAGGCTGTTGTAACTCATTTTTAAACAATGACCTTATCTGATTTAATATAATATTAGCTGAGAGGCACATTGGGGTTTAGTATATTTAATTGCTTCTTCTGCTGTTGTGTCTTGTGGAGTTGTCATCTGTTGACCTTATCTCTTTGGAGAGATTCTTGTGTAGTCCTGATCTTGGACTATGTTAAATTCGAGCTAAGGACACTTCTGTGGTGTTTTTTCCGTCTTGCCTTGATGGTCTTATAAAAAATTCCTCTCTTCTTCTCCTAGATGGTGTCTGTGAACCGAACACTGGCAGAGCACGGATTCAGCTCCTGGGTGGAGATGTTCTGATCCCCTTCCCACGCTGCCACCCCTCTTGTCACTCCACATTGAAAAGCCTTCCAAGTCCTCTCCTGCAGCTTTAGAATTTTTGCCGAAAACGTTTTACTTTTCGTTTGGACCCCCCTGCTTTAAAGGTTAAAATTTGCTGAAGGAAAAGTGTACATCCCACATACTAAACTTCTCAGACACTAAAGAGGAGAGGACGGAGCTTTTTGTTTGTAAATTTAAATAACTGTATATATAGAAGCTCAATAAAGGACTACCGTGTGGCCATGCACTAATGCTGTGGATGTGTGTACGGTTCTTGCAGCAGTAATACCGCTTAGTTTTTATAATCATTTTGCATGATTCCTTGTGGTTTTCCCTCGGAGCCTGTCCTTGTTGTGACAGAATCACTTTTCTTTAATGGTGCTCTGTGACCTGTCCGTGGGTTCGGTCCAGTGGCACTTTTCACCTGTGGACGTACAGGAACCCGAGGCTACTGGAGGCCACAGTGGAGCTTCAAACGCAGCACTCGAATGTCACCGACAATTGGGATTCTTTGTGGTTTTTTTTTTTTTGAACACTTGAAAAACTGCTTCTCTTTACTCCTTTTGCGTCTTTATTTTTTTTAAGATCCCCTCTGGTCTCCGATGTAACGCATGGTTATGTGAGACCTTGTGTACTGCCACATCTGCGCATCACCAAATGGTATGCTGGTATGATGGGCTTGCGGGACATTTGTAGGCCATGTCCTTTATAAACCTTTGTTTTTAAATGAGCCCTGCTCTTCCTGTGACGAACCATTCATCAAACAGTTCTGAAGGCCTGTCAGTGCTTCTTACTGCTGCTGAGACATATGTACTGAACGTTCCCATCTACCGTTCAGTCATTTTTGGCCATCCCTACAATTCCACTATCGTGGCGAAGTCTGTTCTATGAAAACTTGCTCCTTTTTGTCCTGGTTTGTGTTTTATATGGCCTTGTCTCCTACGTCTCAGGTTCTTCTATTCCAAGGGTGTCAAACTCCAGGGCTTGTGGCCTGCAGGGTCTGCTGTCTTAAGCTACCTCTCTGTATTGGAGTTGCTCCTGGAAAGATCACGTCTTGTCCAAATAAAGGCTCCATTTAAACGGTTAAGAACGGGAACGAAAAGTGGACTCCTTCACCCACAAGTGCTGGAATTCTGACACACCTGCTCTCAGCCATGTTGTCTGTTTTGGGGAGGAAAAAACTGGCTTTGGTTATTAGGAGCAAGTGTACAAAATTGTCATGCTATCAAATGACTTATTGACTTATTTTGCCATTTAAACGCAAGCAATATTAATCACATACCTTTAATCCTCGGTTTCAGAGTAGTATGCCCGTGCAGCAGAACCAATTAATCTGTTGTGAGTGCGTGTGTGAGATGTTCATTTTATTTTTGGTAAATCTGGACGACATCTTCGAATGTATTGGTGTGTTTCTTTTGACGGGTACGTCACGACGGATTCACAGTTCCTGGTATCTTTAGAGCAGACCAGCTGCCTTGTGTTTGAAAGCCATTTTGCAGAGTTTAGAACGGCAGCGGATGGGAGCAAAGAAGAATTCAAAGCTTCTGAAGGACTGTCTGATTTGATCGTTGACAGTTCAACACCTGTAACTACACTTTGAACAGCGGTCATATTTTATCCAACTTGCTATCGCAACCCCAAGGGCTTGTGATTTTCTAGGGAAAATCTCTCATCCTGTGATTCTTCCAAGACATGGCGTCCCTCTCATTGCTGAACATCTCATTGCTGAACTGTAAACTTCTTATATATTTGTATTATAATTTCTGTGCAAAATTTCTAAACGTTCAGGTATATACAAGGATTTTGACATATTTGATTTTGGGTTGTATATACTGAGAAGGTAAATAAAGCCATTTAAAGGAGTTACATGCCTTTGAGATTTCTGTGGATTACATGCAATTTCTAATGTACTTTTAAAATGTGGCTCCTGCTGAGGGGTGTTTTTTTTTGAATATGTAAATGAACTGGGTTTTTGCTGGACAGGTCTGGTCTTGTATTGCCCGCAGACGTGTTTCTTTACGCAGTGCCCCAACGCTTGGAGTGATGTAACGCTGCGTTAACTTTGGTCCGCAAGTTTCTGGCTCACTTAAGATCTATATTTATTGAATTACTCTGGTACTCGTGTCAATACAAAGAGGTCCAGCTTTCCGGAAGTGGGTGTGTAACATTTACATTGAAGTTAATTGTCATTTACGTATTTTAGCTTTTTTCTCATTGTTATGCATTGTCCTGTTACACCTATTTGAGGTGAATGACTGGCTGTGTAGTAATCTGACTCAAAGGTTGCCCATGGTACAGTATTTGCCCAAGAAAACCTTCAATAATATCATATCTTAAGTATAATATATATTTAAGACCCAAACATTTTTATTTTTATTTTACATTAGGACTCATTCAAGGGTTAGATCTTCATTGACCCCCCCACTAATGATTTAAAAAATTTAGAGCTGTGCTGAATAATTTAGAGGCCGCTACAAAACGTAATTATTTTTTTGAAAGTAGGTACTATGATACTTCCTGACAGTTTTTTGCCCCAGGCACTATAAACAGCAGTTAACCCCTGAAGTTCTGAGTCTCAGCTGAGATTAATATTGTATGGAACAGCTATGTGGCTCAGCATAGGAGTAGATGGGGGCAGATCTGTATTAAAAGGCAGTTTATTTAAGTACAGGAATGTAAACTCACGGGTCGGCACCACCCCTCCTTCACAAGCTCCTTTTCCACGGAGGAAAAGAACTCCTGCTACCATCCCTCCGGGGTCTCCTTCCATTGGCCTCGTCAGAAGCCTTGTCCAACTGCGAGGACTTTGTGGCCAATTCTGGGCCATCCTGCTCAGAGAACCACCGCCTTCCTGTGTCCTGCCAGGACACCACCCAACCCAGCCTCTCCAAGCCTGCTGCTCTGGAGTAGGAGTCAGGCTTCAGACCCCTCTCCTTCATGTACCAAGGTGTGTGAAGACCAGCTCACCCACCGGGAAATGACGGCCCTTATAGTGCTGGTAATTGGTCCTCTTCTGCAACACAACACCAGGTGCAGCCGGCTTGTAGCTAGTGCGGACCAGCAGGCCTGGAGATCTCCCTGGCCCTCTGCTACAACCTCGGTGGCTGCGGCGGAGCAGTCGGCCAGGCTTTTCACCCATCGCTGTGAGTCCTGGGGGAGGGCTTAGCCGTCTCCTCCAGACAGACAGCTGAGAGGCTGGCAAAGGTGGGGTCAGACTGGGGAGCCATGTGACGAAGGGTAGAGACACTTCCCGCTGTTTCGCACTCCCGCTGTTCCTCTGAAGCTTTGATGTGCTGGACACTTGCTGAGCAGCTCCACAGTGTGGTGGTGGGAGTCTCCGCTCTTCCCTGTGGCAGCCAGACAACTCATGCCTGGGGCCTTACGTGAGGTGGAAGGCTCCCCCTGGAGCTTGGGTGCGGTGGGTAGGGAGGTGAGCTGTGGCGTGGCTGCTGGTGGAGCTCTTCTAGCACGCGCTCAATCGCCTCTGAGGAGTAGATGGCCTTCCAAGTTGGTCTCTTCCCAGGAGAGGTACACCTGTTACCGGAGAGACTCAGGGAGGAGGCTACACAAGACTGCCTCCCTTTCCAGATTAGCCCTGCAGCCCTCAGGGAAATCAGGGTAGGCTGGCTGACTGAGGTCAGCAGCATACAGAAACAGCCTTTCCCTGGTTCAGTCAGTACAGTCACTGGTGAAGAGGGTGGTGGGCTGTGGCCACTATGAGGTGCTGTTGCAGGCAAGTTTCTCGGAGGAGAATACCAGTTTTGTGAAAATTCTACTCTCTCTACACCTTTTGAAATGTTATTTGCTTTGTTTATAGTTCTATTGTGCTAGTTTTGAATTTAAATAAGGTCTTCAAGTTTAAAAACTGAAATGGGTGCCGGCAGTTGATCGACAGACTAGGGCTGACTTCTCCTGTCCATTGCAGTACATTTTCCCTTTGTTGTACGCTAAGACTGACGCTACCTGATAACTAGTTCAGTTAACTCCTCCCCTGTTCAGCTTCTTGGCTCCAAGCCAATACTAAGTAGGAATCGGTGCCAAAGATTCACAGCCTAGTTTAGGTTTGACGCAATAAGAGTGCCTCTAGGTAGCGTGCCGTGCCATGCCAGCCTGGTTCTGGTTCGGTTGGGGATTCTTTTGAAAACTTAATACCACAACAATAAGGTACAGCTGGCGCCACTGGGAAATTTTGATTTTTAATAATTCAAGAGAATGACCGAATTGAGACGACAGTCATGAGCGTTTTAGAATCGCAGCAGGCGATTTGATTAAATATATTATTATCAAGTTAATTCGCATATCCAAAATGTTCTCCCGTTATGCGAACAGGAGACGATGCAGCAGTGACAGCTGCGTTGGAGCACGGTGGGAGTCCATTCGACAAAACTGGGTTTTTGAACATGCACATTTCAATAAGCGCAAACAGGAACTTGGGTAAAATTCCTAAACGGCTGACGTCCAAACAATAGCTGAGCACCATTTATGGGGCACTCCGAGAGAAAATTAATTAGTGACAGAATTATACTTGGCGTAAGTGCAGTTCGCCCCTGAGCTGAAGTTGGTTAAAGCTACTGCAAAATTGAGGCGCTACACTCAAGTCAACTGGGAACAATTAGACATTTTTCAAGCCTGAAAAGACTTAATCCGTACAAATGACTGATTTATCTTTTATCATGGGTACTAACAATGCCAACTGAAGGACAACAAAATAAGTTCATCTTTTTTTCTGGTGATTACACATATCCAACAATAGGGGAGAACGGAGTATGGTTTAGAACATTTATTTTTATGGAATGGAAAATATAGTCTTTCTAACAATGGTGACTATGTGTTCTTCGGGTTGCTGTGTATCATAAGAAACCCATTCATTTTATCTAGCAGTTCTATAAGTGTGACTAATCAGAATAAAGTTTTTTGGCCCAGGCTAGGGGTAAATTGAGTCCCCACTTCTCCACACTTCTGAACCAAATAAATTGTGATCACACCGTTTTGTGAAACAAATAAGATATACAATGCGTAGAAAATTAGCATTGTTGCAGACAACTTTGAATATTTTCTAATCCTTTCAGCACCCTGACTAGACTCTGTCAGACATTCCAGGATGCAGGGGAAGACAAACTGTCTCTCCATTTGACTGTTCCACCAACTAAAATATGGGCTCTTTTTTTTCATTGCATACTTTTTTGGGAAGGTGCCCTCATCCTTAGTGTAAAGCAATGCAGGGGTACTATCTGTTCAAGGTACCATCCTTTTGCCCTCTAAACGCTATGTTGAGTTGAATTTCCCCTCTATAAGTGGTGAGAGCGATTACTTGTTTGATCAGAATAAATGCAGAAACTGTACTTTACGTGTGTGTTGGCTGGGGCCCTGACTGGGAATCAGTGTTTAAATTACCACACACCACACACAAGTCACATTTGGATTTAGCTTAGGTTTGAAATCATGTTTTTGGGTCAGATAAATTCTATAATCCAGTTATGTAAGAACAAGTAAGAGATATTAAAAAGGACAAAAAGCTGCAATGGAATTACACAATATAGCCACAAGGTGGTGCATGAGGTTAAGAATTCATCTGCAAAGTAATATGGATGGATGGACAAAATAATGGAAACTAATGAGGCATTGGGCCACCATTTTCCTTCAGAACAGCTTCAATCCATCTTCTAATATTGTCAGATAATTTTGAAATATTTATAGTGGGATATTGGACCATTCTTTGAGTAGGAAAGCCTGGAGTTATTTGTGCGATGAAGGAGGTGGAAATCAATTCTGCATTCTATGTTACATTCTTAGTTGCTTAGCTGGCAATTTCATCCAAAGCAACTTACAGAGCTTACAATTTCTATGTTCATTTGTACCACTGGATATTTTCACTGAAGCAACCGAGCAACATAAAATCTTCCACTGCTCAGATTCCAGATTTTGTGCGCATTACACCAGGTTATGCACCGCTTCGCATTGGCCTTAGGTAAAAAAACGGTTAATCTCTGCTAAATCTCATGATAGAGGTCTGTCTTTGTGTGTCAGCATTCCTATATCACCATACTGAATCAGACGCCTGCCCTCTGTTTTCCTTTAGACGAGTGGAGCTCAGCGATGTTGGTTGAGTACTTGTATTCTCTACTCGTTTTCTTTGTTTTTTTTGGGTTCTTGTGCCCTCATAGCCTTGTGTGTTAGCGCTTCCCGGGTTTTCGCTTCTTCGTTTTCCATTGCTAGTCAAAGCTTCACTTGCTTTTGTCACGGTAACTTATCTAGAGTGTATTTCCTGTGCTTTGATTCAGATTAGTCAGCTTAGTCTCCCTCTCTTCTGTAAGTGCGTGCAGGGCTCTGGTTAAATGTTGCAGGGCTCTGGTTGAATGTTTCAGGGCTCTGGTTGAGTGTTGCAGTGCTCTGGTTGAATGTTGCAGTGCTCTGGTTGAATGTTGCAGTGCTCTGGTTGAATGTTTCAGGGCTCTGGTTGAATGTTGCAGGGTTCTGGTTGAATGTTTCAGGGCTCTGGTTGAACGTCGCAGGTCTCTGGTTGAATGTTTCAGGGCTCTGGTTGAATGTCGCAGGTCTCTGGTTGAGTGTCGCCGGGCTCTGGTTGAGTGTTGCAGGGTTCTGGTTGAGTGTTGCAGGGCTCTGGTTGAATGTTGCAGGGTTCTGGTTGAATGTTGCAGGGCTCTGGTTGAATGTTTCAGGGCTCTGGTTGAATGTTGCAGGGTTCTGGTTGAATGTTTCAGGGCTCTGGTTGAATGTTTCAGGGCTCTGGTTGAATGTCGCAGGTCTCTGGTTGAGTGTCGCAGGGCTCTGGTTGAGTGTTGCAGGGTTCTGGTTGAGTATTGCAGGGCTCTGGTTGAATGTTGCAGGGTTCTGGTTGAATGTTTCAGGGCTCTGGTAGAATGTTAAAGGGTTCTGGTTGAATGTTTCAGGGCTCTGGTTGAATGTCGCAGGTCTCTGGTTGAGTGTCGCAGGGCTCTGGTTGAGTGTCGCAGGGTTCTGGTTGAGTATTGCAGGGCTCTGGTTGAATGTGTACAGGTGTACAGCTGGGAGTCACCAGATGACAAGCACCACAGACATCACAGACACCACAGACATCTCCAACTACAGTAGCGGTGGCATCCCGAATGCTCATGGGGCATGTAGAACGCCGAGGCATGTCAGACTCGGAGACAGGGGTTGGAATTCTGCCCTATATCAGGCATTCGGGATGACACAAAAATTACTCAAACTCAAATAAACCGCGCACTGCTTCCTGCTTCCTGCTTAATGAAAGCGAGACACCTTTACCACTGAAGGTGCACTTAACGACCATTTCAGCTTGCCGCGTGATTGTAAGCTTCACATGCTCATCAGAGATGAGACTTCTGTCTTTCAAGACAGGCTTTTTATTAGCAATTACTTCTGCGTAGCGTGTTAGTGAGCTGCAAGCCCAATCAGTGTCCAGAGTTTGCTCTCATTTTTTTGCGTGGGAGATCCAAGGTTACCTTGTGGGCTAATCCTGCTTTTCTGCCTAAAACAATTACATCCTTTCTTGTGAATTAGTCAGTGGAGTTGGAAGTTGGAAGCCTTCTGTCCTCTGACAGAAGACATCTGACAAAGCGTGTCTTCTTCACACGTTATCACCGGTGAGAGCACTGGAGAACCACTAGAGAGGACTAAGAGCTTCCAAACAGCTCTTTGTTTGCTTGTCAGACCCTGTCTAAGCAAAGACTGTCCTGGTGGATCACAGAGGCTGTAAAGATGGTGTATCAGCTCTGCAAGCTGCCCCTCTGAGCAAGCCATTCTGCCAGCGGCTATGCTACATTTTGGGCCATGTTCCAGGGTGCGTCAGTCTTCAAAACATCTGCAGTGCGGCTGGGCAACTCCCATGTTCACCGTCAACAGGTTAACAAGATTCAGTGCTGTACATTGTGGACACGCAACACCTATCGAGCCTGCATGTCACTGTGTGATGTAGATTGTGTGGCTCTGCATGTCGGAGCCATACACCTGCCCTCACAACAGATAAGGTCCACCCATTACTGAGGGTTCATATATTGTATTTGAAAGAGATACAATCAATAAGACATCTATAATAAAAAAAGGCTCTTATGGCCATTTTTTGCTGTGCTCTGGTGGTTGTTCATTAACCTTCGTGGTCACTACAGTGCCGCTGTGGCTCTGAAGTAATAAAGAGGATGGGCATCTGACTCAGTCTAGTTGTGAAGGAAAGCTGACTCACAAAGTCAGGTGCGCTATGGTGAGACTTGGAATAGATACTTCAGAGATTCTGGGTTCTTAAAGGGAAATAACCCATTGGCGACGATTAATATTTCTATTTCATGGAACCGGGGTTATGAGAGTTAGGGAACAGCTTTTTAAAAAGACAATGGGGTCTAGATTGAGTTTTTTTTTAGCAACTATCCTGTTAAGTGTCCGTCCATCGCTGATGCAGTTTTCCCTTGTTAGGTTTATGCCGTCATGATTCTCAGCACGGTCCCCTTGACACATTAAATCATTTTTGTCGTTTATGTGACTGAAGCATATGGAAGACAGACACAAATTATCCGACCATATTTCTTTTGGAATCTCACGTATTACCGTATAGATTTTAAGATGACTTTTATAGCGGAAACATGTTGGTAATTACTATTGGAATTAATATAAAACACTTGTAGAATTATATTCAATGGCGATTATATTCAATAAGAGTCATTTTCCGTTACGTGCTTTCTACCCCCGTAAGAGCTACTGTAGACTGCTGAAGACGGCTAGACCTTCTCCCAACGCTCCAAAACAATTATAATAGAATTGAGTCATAAACATTCCAGTAATACCACTTCAGCGTAAACACTATCATATCAGTCTTAACTTTTAAGCCATAAGTGACAAGTGAAAGCGCTTAGTACTATATAATAGTGCTTACGCAAACTAACGCCTGCGTGAACTGTCGGTTCTAAACATTTTTGAGGGTAAGTAAATTGGTTTTATATTTACACTAAAAGCCCATGCCACCAGTTTTTGGTCTACAATGAGCAATATCGTTTTAAAGATACATATTCATTATGCGGTCTATCCGTATCCGCAATAACCATTAATTACAAATAATAACCGCAATAACTTTTGATAACGTCCGCTTTCACGTGAAAAAACGTTTTTAAATTTAGCATTAAATTAATCTGTCGAAAAACTATCATTTTTTTCAAAAAGCATCTTAATGGAACCGCGAGTATTCAGATCATTTTTTGTCAGTCGTTTTGGGCTTTAAAATACACGTAGTGTGAAGATAGAAGGTTGACACTTTCTTTTAAACACAAGACGTTTAAAAATCAAACAAAGGCTACGAACGTTTTCGGACGGCTCTCACTGTGTTAATGCATAATGAATAGCCTTGCAGTTGTTTGTTTATTCATGAAGCGTAACATACTGTTCACGGACGAGTTGTAAAATATCACTATTCCCGATAAATAACCAAATTATTATGTATGAGGAAAGCAACATTAGTAAATACAATCCATAAATCGGATCCTTCAAAAGGCACTTGGTCCGAAAGCTACAGCCTACGTCGTTCCTTTAAGAAGTTAACTGAATTTAAATTGCGTCATTTTTTAAAAGATTAAACCAAGACTGGAAAAAGAAAATCTCAAAACATACCATGAAAAAAACTCTCAAGAATATCAAACATCTAGCTAGTTGTAGTGCGACTCTGTACATTTACATTTTTATTTTATTCCCAGATTCAGTGTCCATAAGACACCGATCGCCAGCTACACACCTTCCGGACTACTGAGAGGGGGAGCTCTTGTGAAATGCGTACAGCCCAGCACTGAGCGAAGCCGGCTCATGTGGCACTTTTTTTTGCCAATGCTTTGGTGATCCTTCATTTAAAAAGATCATATTTATTTTTTTTCCTTCCTCGGTGAAGTTAAAGTATTTACCAGTACTTATACAGGGGGATTATTTCAAATTGAAATAATGACTCAGATTAAACAATTGAGTGTAGGGCCGTAATTATATATATATATAATTATATGTTGACTCCAATGACTCCAATGACCAATGACCAATGTTGACTCCATGACTACGGCCTTGATTTAGAGTGAAGTACAAGCAAAAGCACTAGACGCCAATCAGCAAGGACACCTCCAGGTTGGTATATTGAATTTTATATTTTTTTAAAATATTTTGTGTTTCCCCATTAGATACATTTATTCGATATTGATTTTAGATCTTAGGTGTATTAAATATGGAATGTGTTAGATATTGATATGAAAGTATCAGTATGCAACCCCGGTCTCCTTTAGGAAGGCACAATTCATCCATTGAACCAGACCTGCAGCCATGCAACCCTTTTTACGGCAGAGCATGTTAAAAGAGTCTAGTTATGAAAGGTGAGGAGCCTTCCTTTGATAGATTAGCATTTTAGTCCTTCTCAAGAAGGGAATCAAAGACTTGGGGTTGCCAGAATGTGTGGCTTGCCGTGAGCTGATTGCTTTACAAGGAGGAATCTTGTTGGTGTTATGAAGATATTCCCCTGGAATCCACTCTTCACTTTGGTGTGCATCCATTCAAAACGTATGCTGTACTTCCTGCATATATATATA
>JAOYSI010004404.1:0-14351 GCA_025775065.1 Hiodon alosoides
TTTCAGCTGTTGTCTTGGCTTTCCATGCCTTTTTGCACCTCCCTTTCTTCATGTGTTCAATACTTTTTCCCTGTGTCCTTTCACATTATTACACATAACTTAATTTGCTGAGCTCATTTGTTTGGTTTCATTTGTTTGGTTTCTTTGTATGTATGGATTACTTGGGTTATTACCAACATCTGGTGAAAATATCATGTCAATAGCACCTTCGGAAATATATTTACTGAGAAAAATGGTGACGTGTTCAATACTTATTTCACCTGCTGTCTATAGAGCCAGGCTGGGAGGCGCAACGTACACTGATATTGAGGTGGAACTCCTTTAAATTCAAAGTGCAGGGTTTCTGTGAAATTTCAGTTTCACTACAGAACAGTAAAAATTTTCAATCTGTAAAACCACTGTTGCCGTTTCACATCCCAGTTGATCCTAGGTAACTTTATTCCTGAAAAACGTTTAACACATCCAGCCTTTGGCAACTGCCAAGCAACCATTCATACATTATTGCTTAAGAGCTTTTGTAACTGCAGGAATCTAAGAACTGCTCTCACACATATCGGTGACCCACTCAAGGAATCTCAGATTATACTTTCAATAATGTACATTAAGATACTACACATCTTAGAGATGCTAAACGGATTCTAGTTATATATTCTAGAAAATAACATGAATCTGTTACATACCTATACCATTGCGTTTGTCCGTGTTTGCTGAAAATCACCTTAACAGCAAAAGGTTGGGAACTGTAAAGTCAAAGATGGCAGCTCCATTCACTTTCAGTGGGATTGCAGTGCTAATCAAAAATGAACTTTGAACAACAAATAGGTACAAAATCTGTGCAGGCAAATATCCTCCCTTAACAGTAGTTAAGTTTACCTTATTTTGTACAGTGCAGAGCAGGGGATACAAAATAGCAATTTAAAATCAGTGTTCAATATAATGCAGTTACAAAAGTATTTAAACATTTAAAAAAATATATATAAGTACATTTGTCAGAATGTCTATGAATACAGGTCTGCTCTTGTGCAGATGTATTCTTATAAATATAAATCAGCAACTTAACATCAAGCTAGTTGCATATGCTTGAACTCTACTGGTTACCTAAATGTACTGTTTTCAATTCAAAGCACAATGCAACAGTAAACCTCACTCCCATCATGAAAAGTGATAAACCAGAATCACTGCCTAAGAAATAACTCAATACCTCCCTGCCATAATTAGAACCTGAATCCTCCAGCCCAGGGATGTTGCAGTTTATCTCTGCAGCTTTCATTGTAAAGCACACCATTAATTAAAGTGCACTTCAGCATTCAGTGAGTGACCAAGGCATATTTAAAAAAAATAATAATAATAAATCCTTCACAAAACAATAGAACTGTATCCCAAATCGCCACAACAGGAGCCAACACAAATGCACCTGGTTGGAGGGCAAACGGGGTCTAACAGCCATACATTAATTGAGGATATATTCAAGGATATCATGGTATCAAGATCAAGAACTGCATTCCTCCACACTAGAGATCCTCAAACGGTACTGCTGCATGCAGTCAGTAGCCAGGAGGAATTTCGTTTAATGTCCAGTTCCACACTGCCTCTCATTCTCGGTCTGGTTCAGGGTCCGAGTCCAGGTCAGGTACAGAACAGCTGTACCATTCTGCGCTCTCCTCCTGGCCTCCTTGCATGCTGTCAGACGCATGACCCCCCTCCAGCTGCCCGTCCTCTCCCGGCTGCCCATCATGGTGCTTCCGCTTGGTGTGCCGGCGCAGTGTGTTGCGCTCGGCAAAGCGCATGTGGCATTGAGGGCACTGGAAGGGCTTTTCGCCGGTGTGGACCCGCTGGTGCCGGAGCAACTCCCCAGCCTCACGGAACCTCTTTGAGCAAATGGGGCAGATAAAGTTCCTCTGTCCCGTGTGAATGTGCTTGTGTCGCTCCAGGTGACTGGAGCGCTTGAAGGCCTTGCTGCAGAGTGGGCAAATGTGAGGCTTGCTCTGGGAATGCGTGATGGAGTGGCGCTCCAAGTCGGAAAGGTAGTAGAAAGCTCGGGGGCAGAACTGGCAGTATAGAATGCGTCGGGGACAAGTAGGAGACAAAGACAGGTTTTTCGGATGGTTAGTAGGAAATATGGGCGTGGGGGGCGGCGTGCTTGAAGTGCAATACAGTGGCTCATTGGAGATCAGTTCTTCTGGGGTGTGAGAGGTGGCTGCAGGCTGAGCCACTGGAGAAAGGCCTTTTTTGGAACTGTGAGGCACAAGAGGGTTAGGGGTAGTTTGGGGGGAGAGAGGTTGGCGAGTTTTGACCGGAGATAAGGAATTGGGCACACAAGAAGTTTCGCTTTCTGTTTTTGCTTCAGTGGTGGAAGTTGATTCGGGTTCAGAGGGGAAATTTGCTTTAAGGAGCCTAGGGGATCGTTTAGGAAATATTGTTTCAGAGTTGAGGTCAGGTTTGGATTTCTTGGTGGTGGTCACAGGAGAGACAGAGGGAGAGGCAAGGTTAGGTATAGTTTGGTTACCGTTTCCTGAGATAGAGGTAGTGGAGGAAATTGAGTTGAGGTTATGGGCAGGGAGTAAAGCACTGGAGGTTGAAGATGATCCAAGATCAACTGAGCCAGAGGAGAGAGAATGAGCGACAGAAGATGAGGACTGGTTATTAGAGATCAGCACAGAAGAAGGGATGGGGTCAACCACAGTGAGGGGTGACGATGATGAGGAGGAGGAAGGGGGAGCTGGGGAGGCAGTGAGTGGGGAAAGGACAAGAAGCAGAGGAGCAGATGGTATGTTTTGGGAGAGGGAAAGAGGAAGAGAAACAGTCAGAAGCCCTGAACTTGGGCTGGTCTTAGACAACGAAGGGGAGGAGAGATGGGAAGAAGGTACCAGGAGGATGTTGGAAGCAGAATTAGCCAGAATCCTGACAGGTTGGGAGGTCATATTTGACACTGATGAAGGAGGAGGGGGTGAAGTGAGAACAGCAGTCTCAGTACTGAATTTGGTGTTCAAAGGAAGAATGGGTTTCCAAGCTGTGGATGATTCTAGTGAGACAGCAGAGGTGAGACGCGAAGAGAGTTTCTTAGGGGACAAAATTGGAAGAGCGTGAGCTGACCCTCTATTAGAAGGGGCATATGCTGCAGTGGATATGTCTGGGGATTCCTCAGCTAGCCCCAGTTTCAATGTTGGTTTTGGCTGACTGATGGTTGGACCTATGCAGGGTTTAGGTGATGCCACCTGAAGCACCTTCTGACCATCAGGGGTGAGTCTATAGGGAATTCCCTGGTCATCTATGAGTAGTAGCTCAGCGAGGTCGGGATCCACTGGTGAGGATGAAGAGGAAGGAGAAGTTGGAGAGGGGGATTGAGTAGAGTCCCAATGAGGTTCCTCAAAAGTAACATGAGCCTCATTAGATTCTTTCTCGGTTGCCTCTTGCTGCACAATCTCCTCCACTTCCATTACCAGTGTGCTCTCGTTTCCTGTTCCTTTTTTAAACCCTCCCTCTTTTCGGTCTGTGCCGTTCCTACCCGTCTTTCTTGAGAAGCTCAAATCCAACACTTCTTCCCCATCAATTCCCCGCTTAATCCCCTTTCCCTTCACCATTTCATTCAGATTTTCCTCCAGCAAGCTCTCTTTGTCTGAGTTACTCAGTCCTCCGCAACCAGTAGGGGGATCAGAGAATAATAAAACAGAAGATTGAACTACTTCTAACTTCAGTCCGTCTTTATAAAGACTTGTATTCTTTTCCATCTCCCTCTTTCTCTGACTCCTGGTTCCAATGCTGTGAGCAGGAACTACAGTAAAGCATGCTTTTTCCAGCTTCTTGCATTTTTCTTGCTTTAATTCCACTACACCTTTTTGTTGAACACTGAGTCCCGCATCCGTCAATTTATCACTGCCAGAGGAACTCCCTGTGTTTGTTTGTGTCTTTGTATCCAATCCTGTTACTGCCTCGGAGAAATAACTTATATTCCCATTCAAGTCTAGTGTTTGTGTATCTACAACAGATGCCTTCACCACCTCAGCTTCTTTGGTTTCAGTTCTGCAAACGTCTGTAGCGATATCGTCCAGCTCTTTCTTTATGGCTGCAATGCCATCAGTACTTTTTTGTGGTTCTGTGACAAATGTACTGTGAAAATAACTGCCATCAGCACTGTCCTCTACTGAGTCCTTGTCTTCTGGAATTATTTCACTGAGAGACACCACTGAGTCCGAGTCGCCCTCGCTGTGCCCCTCCATTTCCCCAATGCATACTTCCTCTATCTCCTCTTTGACAGTCACCAGGGTGAGGCTGGTATGATGGGACAGTTCTGTGGGACTAGAATCGGACAGGACCCCTCTTTGCTCTGATAGACATCTGGTTAAAGCAGAGGTATGCAAGTCTTTGGTACAAGCTGGTGTGGAGCCTATATTTGGCAGGATGGGGTGATGAACACCAGTACCTTCCAAGGAAGTATTTTCTTTATAATCCTCAACTTCCCCTAATATTCTCCCCTGAAGACTCTCATCTTTACAGTGGATATGTTTTGTTTCATTGTGGGAAGTAGTTGTTTGGTTGAGAGACAAAGGTCGAGAACTGGACGTTGGGGAACTGGAGGACTTCAAGGACAGGTCCATTGGCTGAATTTCAGGTCCATCTTTAGTTTCTTTCAAGGGTTCCATCAATTTTCCTTCACCTTGTGGGATCTGGGCCCTATTCAGCAAACCTGCCCTGCCATGAGTCAGGACAGCTGCCAGTTGGGAATCCATTCCAGAACACTCCTTCCAATCTCTAGGAAAAAAAGAAGTTACTCAGTAACGAATACCATCGAACATGTTACTCAATGGTTCGTTAGATCAATGTATCCTTTCTTGTTTTTTTACTTTAGATTTATTGAACTATTTGTCACATGCATAATGATAGTTAGCAGAAAGATATACGCCAATTCTGCGCAGTACTAACATATCAAAATAATTTTTTAAATAAAATTAAAATATATATATATTTTTTTTATTGTAACAGATTACATGGAATAAACATAACAACAACTCTGCTTTTTTTAATTCAAAATGTGGACACTATGTTTGACCTAATTAAGAGTATGGTACATTAACAAGACTTCACCATTAGAACTACTATATTTACTCAATCATTTATCACTTAAATGAATACAAACACATAATAGCAAAAAACCTTAATTAAACCAAAGTAGCTTAAGTTTGAGATCATAGCTCATGCAGGGCTGTAACTTCTCTCATCTGTCTTTTTAAAAGCATATCCCAGCAATAGCTGAAATTAATAAATTACTAGGATTACTAAAACCCTTAAATATATGGGCAACAGCATGGGATTTACTTTAACAGGTATACAAGTCTCAAGATTAGAGATTTAGCGACCCTTCCCCTTTCTAAACCTCTCTTTGGCGGCTTATTGAACTGTACCTGTACATGAGAAGAGTACAAAAGCACAGAATAACATTAAAAATATTTGAATGTCGTTTTTTTTTTATATGTTATTTTAATGTATTTAATGGATATATATCTTAAATATATATCCATGGGTGATTTTGAATATTTTGCAAAAATATTAATATTGCTGGTAATGGGTGTTTTGTTCACAATTTCTAAAACAAATAAATAAAAAGAACCATGAACCCTGTTTGTTTTTCATTATTTCTGTTTATTTGTAGGTCCTTTTTTTTTTTTTTTACTTCTGCGCCTAAGACAGTATGAGCAGTTGAGGAAGTAAACAATTTCAGTTAACATTGTTTTCTTTGTATTAACATTCATGTTACATAACCACTTATCCAATATGGGATAAAATAACTTAATTTGAACAATTTTATGAAAAAATGTTAAATGAAACATTTGGAAAATAGAAATATTACAAAACAACATAAAAATTGTTTTCAATGTAGAAATACATTTTAATTGTTATATAAATAACCGACAGGAAAAGGCAATCAATACTACAGTTATACAAACTTTAATTGGGTCAGAATTAAGGGATTTTTTTTAAATAACAGCTGATTTCGATTGCTAAGCCTAAGGAATATACACTCATATTCCTCTGTTTTTACCTCATTCACATAATACCAAATCACATTCAGGCATAATGGATGATAGGCCAGCTATTGAAAGAAAAAAATATAAACTAAGATTATTTATTTTTTTGTAGGTTTCCTTGATATACATTTTTTCCATTTAGGAATCACAAAAAGTTATTTTCCCAAATTTAAACTTCAAGCAAGACCACTCTAAAGTGGGCTCTGTGACATAATTCCCCCAAAGCATCTGCAGCTGATCTCCAGGTATCATGTCAACAATGTGAGCAGCAGTCAAAGGCATGGCAGTGTGAATAGAGGCCACCACAGCTTTAATCTTAGTTATATTGTTAATTACAATTTGTTCTTAATGGGGTTTTTTTTTAAACAACTTTATCAGTAACCTATTAACATAATCCTTGGATATTGTTACCGTAGATGAGCGGACAGGAGCAAGGGATTCAACTCAAATACTTAGACATGTGCCGCAGAGCTGTTGGTACTTCCGTCTCTGAAGATTGATAGTACCATTATAATAGGAAAATATGCATTTTCTTAGTCAGTAAAAACACTAATCAATTTTGATGCAGTTTTTAGAATTTTTTAAAATCTACTTTCAAATATATTTGGTACAAGTCGGTTCATCATGGTGTATGATTATGATTTTATTCATTATAGTTGCACTCTGTTGTTCCAACAAAAAAAGTCTAACCTCAATGCAAAATGATTAATTCATCATTATATATAATATGATCAATATGAAATATCACTTGTTACCAAAGCAAAAAGCTATTTGCAGTTATTCCATCAGGTTAAAGCAGAATTTATTAAAAAACCGTTAACACACTATTTATCACGTCAAAAATACTCAAAGCTAGAGGGCTACACACACGCTTTGGTGCGATAAATCATCAGAATACTAGACGATTAATCGGACTGTCGCCGAGACTTTACCTAAATTGACCTAATTAAGTATGTCGCGAACTACATGTAGGCTACAAGCAATTATTTCAGTACTATTAGGCAAATATTTGCGTGCAGACAAATCATTCATAAAGAGTGACCAAGCACACACGTCATCTTTTTCCGTCGTAGCTAGGGTTCGAGCGACATCATTATAACCTATTATTGTCGTATATGCCGTTCATCTCCGTCATATTCATGTTACATAAACTTAATTCAGACACACATCACTGTTGCAGCACCAGGAGAGAGTTAGCTCAAGTCCTTAAATGGAAAAAATCGAACCCTTTGCCTCATGTGGTTTAAACAGAAAGCTAGTGACACCGTCGCCATTACAGTCTAAGGTCCGAAAACACAATATGAAGAAAATAAAGTCTAGCTAATTATGTTATGAATTATTTTTACAAGATTAAATTTTTGAACCTGTGCTCATACCTAAACACACCCGTTGAAGTAACCAAACAATGTCAAAAAGTACAGTGAAAGTTACATCTCTGAATACAGCTAAAACCGTGGGCACAATAGGCGTAGCTCACTCGGACCCACAGCCAGCCATTTTAAGTGAGCCGAGGGTTCGAGCCGGTGCACGTAAAGAAACTCACTGCTGCCTTCTAATCAAAATTTTTGCGTTAAAATACAATAACGTTATTTTAACCAGATGAAAACCACAGACTAAATTATTTCTTACGTAAAATTTGTATAGGATGCCCCCTATAATCATCACGTCAATACGAAGTTCAATTTAAAACTGCGCTCCCCCCCCCCCTCTCTTACTCTCGCTCACAAAAACACAGGCTTACCCGATCCGCGGTAACTTCCGGAAGACCAAATATGAATGAGTAACCGAGGAGAGATGCGGCGAAAGAGAGAGGAGAGGAGGGGGTATAGTGTTGCAGTGTTCTCTGTCCGACTGGAAATCGTATTTGTTTATGAAGCTGTAAACCCAGTGTTTACTTATTATTGCCTTTTTTTTAAAAGTACTGACATTAATGTACACCTCTTTTTACATTTAACATAAGAAAACTATAGATTTACAACAATTAGACATTAAACCAAAACAATCGCAGAGTACAGATTAATTCATTGTTAATTTTTATTCTAAATATTAATAATCATATTTGATCACTAGCAAAACCATCTTGTTTGGCGCGTCAACTCAAATTTAAAGCGAGCCGAAGGTCCCTGAACATTCTAGCAGAGATATAGCGTGAGAAAGAGAAATTGACAAAACGACAACGACAAAAGACACAAACGAATAGAAAAAAAAGAAAAGAAAAACAACAAACAAAAGGCTAATTAGACGAGTGGTAAAACAGTGTTTTAAAATATCGAAATCTGTGAAACCATCGGAGGTGACACGTTGTCAGGTAAAACAATACACCAAACACATTAAAACACGAAAAAATACGTTATAGTAATTCTAGAGACGACTGAACATGAAATTGAAAGGGAACATTTGCGGCTGATTTTCTGTGGAAATGTTTAAAGTCACTGGAGGTCGCTGGGATCACACAGCTCAATTTCCGAAACCAGTCGGTGAGGGAAAAGTTTATACTGCAGCCAAGTAGGCTCTGGGAGAGAGAAAGAGAGAGATAGCTAATGTAAATGTAATGTATTTCGCTGTTTAAATTCAATTTTTCGGTTATGTCTTAATTTATACGATAACGTAAAGCATACTTATATTTTCATAATAATTTACAAAATTTTGTTTTGGTTGTAAATAAGATCATGTTACACTTCTAATTCATCATGTACGAAAATTACAATCAGTAAGTATCACAAAATATGGAATTTCCTCTATAATAAGCAGAATAATCCAAGCAATTAAGCACGTAGACTGATATGACTTAAATCATCTTCATGCCCCTAAAATGATAATTAAAAATCTTGAGGTTTACAACGTACTTCGCCGTCTTATTACTCACTGCTGTTCCTGCAAATAACCCAATGCTCAAAACAAGTTGCTGTTGACTCACCAAAGTAGCAGTTGGGGGGTGCAAGTTCACCATCAAAACAGGATTGAACTGCAGTGAAACTGCAATATTTTTCAGGATGTTTGCAATAGAAAGTTACGCTTTCCCCATGCTGGACCATCCCGTCTGGAATCTCGTAGGGCCAGAGTTTCATCCCGCCAACCATGACACGACTACGCTGTGCTGGGACTGTACAACGTGCTAAATCAGAGAGAGGGGTTGCTTTAAATTGGGCAGCGTTAGGCATAATTTATTCTGAACAGGAAGTGTTAAAGACCGACAAAAGAACTAACCAACTCTCAGTTGATTCTCACCTCTGCAAAAGGGAGTAGTACTCCAGGTGCCATTCGATTGGCAATTAACACGATTAGGCCCATCCAATAGGAATGTCTTCTTGCAGAGGTAATAAATAGCCTCGCCCACTTCATACTGCTGTCGCTGAACAGCCACTAGATAACCCCGGTCCACCTCAACTGGAGGGGGGCAGAACACCCCTGAGAGAAAAGGAAAGGGTAGCAGGCATTTGCTAGTCAATGCACAATAAACACTAAAACCTATTTTTTTTTTTTTTTCAAACCTTCACATTTATTTTATCTACACTGTGGCATTATAAAATTCAAGTTGATAAAACACCACACTGCAAACACAGTTCAGCATCACAGGCTGTCACCCTCATGTCTGTGCAGCAGGCGGCAACAGAAGACAAAGTACATTATAGGCCTCACGTGGTAACACCCACCAACCCCCGTGGAACCGCCCACACATGCACCCTCCCTCCAACTCTCGCTATTATATACAGGAGCACACACACGCACACACTTACGCTGACAGATGGGATGAGGGTACCGCCAGGTCTTGTTCTCTTGACAAAAATTTTCTGTGATTCCAGTCAGCTCAAATCTGAATAAAGGATAAAGGATTGGTTACCGGTGAGGAATTTACGCATAGTGAACAAATCTTCAGCATTAACACTGGCGTGGACAGCGCACCAATTTTCTTGGGTACTTTCTGAAAGGTGCTTTTATTCTGAACAGGAAGTGTTAAAGACCGACAAAAGAACTAACCAACTCTCAGTTGATTCTCACCTCTGCAAAAGGGAGTAGTACTTTGCCTAGTTTTAGAAAATTAAACAACACTTCCAATTCCTTTAGGGCCTCCATAAATATAATTTAATTGGATGCATGACTTATAAGGGTTAAATTATTGTTAGTATAGAACGTTTTAACTGAGATGTGGGTGTACCATTGTCATGCCTCGCATGCCAATGTATTATTGCACTTTGTTAAGGAAGAAAGAAACAATTAAAGAGATCTAATTTGAATAATCTAAAAGCATGTCCAAAAAGAGTTCTGAAACCAATTTAATTAATTCAGATATGTCTCCCCTCTAAATCTTTCTTGCTTTCTCTCTCTCGCTTACCCAGGATGGCAGCCATAGCGAATAGATGAGCCCACTGCATAACTTCCCTGAAGGGTAAATCCACTCACAATCTTTTCTGGTAGTGGGCAGGAGAGGGGGGGCGCTGCTGGAATTGCTATATAAAAGAAGGGGAAGCACAGCACGGGTCAATAAATCAAAATGAGTCTGCACCTTGAAATGTTCGATGACTATCTTTTCATGTCTGTTTCTAGTTAACTCATTTTCTGTTATATTTTAGTATTCAAATATTATTTGAAAATAGACATTCTGGTTTAAATGTCAAATTTGAATTGAAGGGCCAAGATTTCTCTTTTGGCACAAACAGAGGTTTGAATAGGTTGTTAAAGCAAGGTGTACACCTTAGCTAAAAAAGAGTCATGGGCAGAAGACTTGTCACACAGGTGCAAGGTTAAGTTAATGCCAGGGGTTTCTCGGTACTGTTTCCTGCTCTGGTCTTAAAGAACCAGGACTTTATAACAGAGCTTCACCTCACTAGGACGCCGCTGAAAAAACTGAGTCCCGACAGAATCTTTCAAATGTCAGAGGGCAAAGGGGAATAAACAGCCCTCGCAGTTCTCTGTGTAAGCGGGAATCTTTTTCTTTTTTTTCTTTTTTTTTAAAGGTACTCAAAGATCGCTGACTGTGTGGGCAGCAGAACTGAGCCGCTCACCACTGCCACTGGAATACTGAGCTTATCTCAGTTCCCCCAGTCAATTCACACACACACAAGGCCACACCATGCCAGTGAGAAAAGAGATGCACCGAGAGCAGTTGGCTGATAGCTCTGTCTTAACAGGAAGACCACAGGGGAACAGCCGAGAACACTGTTACCAGGGAGACAAAAAGGATTGTACTTCAGCCGTATTACTCCTAAACCTAGCGCCCGACTGCTCAATGAATCCAAATACAATTCCACACAAACTCCTCTCGGCCTGACACAGGACCTCTTTCTCATTAAAAGGAGGTGAGACGGATTTTTACCACTGAACCCACCTGTGCAAACAGGAACTTCCCCACTCCATTGCCGATCACCTTGGCAACGGTGGATCGCTGCTTCCAAACCATCAACCATCTTATAACCGGGTAGGCAGCGGATTTCAAGTAGAGCAGAAAAGGAAGGGGTTGGAGAAAGCAGGGCAGCAATAGAGTTGGAACTGTGGGGGGGGGGCCAGGGGCAGGTGCGACCTGTGTGTAGGTGGAGAAGACGGGGAAAAAGAAAATAAGAGAATGGAAGATAAAAGGAGGAATAACAGGAAAGGGCAAGGATTGGAGAAAAAACACAGAATAACAAAGGTTACCACACATTGCATAATTTGCATGCCTGGACAGGAGAAGAAATGCCATTTTAGAATTAATGCTGTCCTTGTGTACACAGACATGCAAGAGAACAGTACAGTTAAACGGCCGTTCAAAGGCACCACTTACCTGGAGCCACACAGCTCAACCCACACTGTCCATCACACAGACACTGACGTTTGCTTGGACAGTCCTTGTCCTGTCGACAGGGCTTAAGGCAGTTCCGTCGTCTCTCATTGCCCAAAATTCTATCTGGACATGACTCTGTCTGCTCAGCTGAAGGAAACACCATGTTAAACTGTGATTTATGCTAATGTAGACCAGTTGTCTGTTCTAAAAATGACAGCGATCCATTGCAAGATGCGTCAAGAAGATAAAGCTATTAATTGACTTAGACAAGACACACTCCAAGTGAGGACACACTGACTGACTCTGACATGAGTCTAGGCATCAGGCTGCTGTAGTGCCTGACTGCTACATCTAAATATTGAGTGATTAAACGAGAGCTGCTTTAACTGCCTGTCACACAGAAAGGCATCGAGTAAATAACTGTTCCATGCTAGACCAACACGTAATGTTGCCCCATAAATAAACAGGTCAAGAACTGCCCCAAAGATTTTAAAGTTACCAGTTGCCTGGAAGAAGGACCCAGTAAAAGCCCAACCAGAGAGGAGGACGAAAAGAGCACTGTACATCTTTCCTTGCTTGGCAGAGTGGTTATGAAACAGGTTGAGGGGAAACAGGATGTTTTAAGTAGGGGGGAAGGTAGGGGGAGGAGGGTACAGCAAGAGAACACACATCTGTTTTCTATTCAATGTCCACCATCGGGGGGGTGTGAAAATTCCATGGAAAAGGGCAAAAGGACCTTTCACCCACTTCTGTGAAATCAGTCTGATAATGGCCAAAGGGATGGTCATGCACAAATAAAATCTTGCACTTATCTGGCACACGGGTACAAATACATGGAAACACATTCAGTGAGCGTATTAACACACACACACACACACACACACAAACACACATTCAATCAACAGAGTACTCTGTAGGCCAGGGTTGACACCTCAGCATATTTACATTGTTGATATTGGGATTGTATAATCAACAATCCATTTTGAAAAGTTTTAATGACTTAGTATCAAGAAGACAAACGAACAAAATATGCAGACGCCATCAAGCTGTAGTCGGTATGTAAGGAAAATCCTTTATTTGTGTTTGGGGAAGCCAGATTACATTCCCTAGCATTCCACTGGGGAGGAACTATAAACACTGGCGGTGCAGTTGGTTTGTGGTAAACTCATGGGATCTGTAGTTCACAGAAGTCACAAGTAGGCGCTACATCAGTAGTTCTCAGTTCTGGTCCCAGAGACCTCCTGTGTATGCTGGTATTTGTACAACCCTTCCTCTCAAATGATTTAACCTGGCTGAGCAGTTATATATCAGCCGCACTCTGGTCTCAGTCTAACAATGCTTGATAATTATTAAACATTTGTGAAATGTATTGTTATAGATCTGTTCGTTAAAGTAATTGGTTGGTTAATTGGTTGATTTGAGCAAATATTAAATGCATTTTAGTGTCAGGTTAAATGGGGTTAACTATATGTACAAATAGTACCTAAAAATGTAATGAATTAAAAAACAAATAAATACTGACGAATTTTAGCAACCTGGACTTTTTGCTTTATAATGTGGACATATTTTAGTATAATAAACACACCTATATAGACATATTTCTTGTCAAACAAGATTCAAAATGTATAGTAGAGCAATGTCAAACTGAGACTGAGATTCAGCCAACACCAGGACCAGGAGTTAGAACCACTGCGCTACATATTTATAATCCACGTCTTGAAAGAAATTAAGGAATACATATCCCACAATCCAGTTCAGGTGGCATACAGTCACCTAGAGGAGAGATCGCCAACAAACGTCCATCAATGTTGCAGTACGCTCATACAGTCACTCAAAAAACAGCACTCTGTGTCCACAACTTCAGTTCTGAGATATAAAAATGTGGACTTCTGTTTAAAAATCCCACCGGAGGGCAGCAGCCTCAGTGGATTATGCAGCTAGCAACCTTTGCAAGTTGGCCCCATGATGCACCTGGGGCCTGGCACAGTCTTAGTGGATGGTGCTGGTCGCTGAGGTTCATGGAAAGTGTAGCTATTAAAAAGGTCTGAAGGTTGAAACACAGTAAAAGGGAATAACAGGGAAGGTAAAATGAAGTCCATTCCTTCTTGTTGCCAGAAATGCTGAAAACAAAATATGCAATCATAACATCAATAGTGACAATACTAATAATTATCATTATAACAGTAGCAATAATTTAAAATGACACTAAATTCCTATGACTAAATTAACAAATATTTATTTAGCCCGGTAGACCCAGTCATTGGTTTTACTAGAACCTTCCTCCCAAGATGAGTTGGTAGTGTTCTGTGCAGTTCTCAAACTCCTGCCGATTGAGCATTTCAGAAATGCAAGTGAAAATAAACAAAAGGTGGTAAAACTAAATAATCAATATTGTAAATATTGGCTTTTTGTCTCCCATATATCATTCCAATTAACCTGAAAAAATACAGTACTATTATACATACACAATATTATATATATATATATATATATATATATATATATATATATATATAAAAAATCACAACAATCAGTGTCCTGTATAACCCCTTTGTGTGCTTGTATTTATT
>JAOYSI010004405.1:0-14348 GCA_025775065.1 Hiodon alosoides
CCCCCCCCCCCCCCCCCCCCCCCCCCCCCCCCCCCCCCCCCCCCCCCCCCCCCCCCCCCCCCCCCCCCCCCCGTCTCCAATTGCTGTAGAAGATTTCCTTAAGTGAGCAGGCTTTGCATTTTAATGGCGGCTGCTCCGCTGCGCGCGGTAAGAGGTGCGCTGGCCTCGCGTGAAAGCAATTTTCTCCATGCAAATGGGCACCCACTTTAACCACCCCCGTTTTGCCACACATACCATTAAAACCATTTCCAGGACTTGTCGTTTCCATGCGGCTGATATTGCAGAACAAATTAAAAGTTGGTTGTGAGGAAGGAACGGGCGCACACATGTGTGCGAGAAAGCAAACAAGAAGGCAAACAAATGAAGGGAAAATCGGAGGAGAAACGGTTGCACAAAAATGGAATCGGGAATGCATTCAGGTGCTTTTCATTGTTCTGCTTTGCTTTGAAATTTCCGATGACATCGTTGCAATGAGTTACTTCCTCTTCTGTTGCATGGCAGAGGTTATGTGCTCTGTCCTCACAACCTGTAATGTGGGTGTGAGTCAATGTTGATAGTAACAGAGACCCTATAGATATGAAATTCAAAGCCTCCAGTCCCAGAACAGATGTGTCAAGGATCTGACTATGGACTCGCGCTGATTCAATATTCGTACATTGAATACATGACAGGTTTACTGAAGCAAAAGAGGGCTATGTTTCTGCAGACTCATTATGCATTCAATGCTTTAGCACACTGAAATTATTTGGTTTGTTTGTTTACCCCCCCAACCAGCACATTTTGCTAGGAGTATGCTTGGATTCCCAGGGTGAGATTCAATCAAATGGACCAGAATCTCTGTGGTAGAAGAACTGCGGACTCAGCTAATCTTTTTTAGTCATCACCCCGGTCCACTTTTGCATGACACTGTTCTGACTAGATGTATTTCCATGACAGCCATTATATATATATTTCTTCTCTCCCTGGTTGTCGAAAAAAACAAAAAACAAAAATAACAGATTGAGTCGCCGAGTCATAATTTTAAAACAATTAAAAGGGTAGTCCACAACTGGCCTGTCTGTGTGTCTGTCAGGCACAACAACCTGTTTCACCCCCGTCTCCTCACCGCTGCGAAGGAAGGCCAGTGGACAGACTAGGAACCAATGGCGTTGTCACATTTTCCCAGTGTGGGGTTTCTGTTCCTGTGCATTGCCTTCTGTTAAGTTTAATACAGAACATGGATTCTGTTTTTCCCTGAATGAACTGTGCTGCTGCTTTTAACATGAAGGGAAAAGTTACAATGGTGAATGCTGATGTATATGCGCTCGCTAAAGGCACATTAAAATTTTATTTTAACAATGCGCTCGCTATCAATTTTTTTTTTTTTTTTAAAGGACACAGTGCACACTAACCAGCGTGTCTCTGCAAACTGGAAGATTATCACAACATGGTGTTGCTTGTTGAGTGAAAAATCCAATCTATAAAACAAAGTAGCTTCTTAGCTCTCACCACTGGAGTCTGGAGTCCTTCCAGGGTTATTTAAGTGATGTTTGCTAGTTGGTTTTAAGATGCAGTATTGATGATTGAAAAGTAATTGTTTTGGGGGTTTTCTTTTTCTTTTTCTTTTCTTTTTACAGTCGTTGGTTATTTTTTGTGGCTTCCCCCCAGTTTGGGCTAATCCCGTCTCTTGTACACTCCGCAGGCTATGCAGCCTGCTAGAGAGGTTCAGTGGAGTCTGAGGGAGGCGCGCCTCTCTCCTGGCACTGCGAGCTACAGGCGCCCAGAAAGACTACAGGAGGCCTGGTTAGCGAGGAGATGTGAGAGGCCCTGCTGATTCCCATCCACCCCAGACCCGCCCGCCGGCGCTCTAACGATTGTGTGTGTCGCTGTACTCCCCCGGTCGCAATCGGCAAATGACACGAGCCAGACTTTAATCCGCGAAATCCGGCTCATAGGGCTTAGTGTACTCTTGGGTGAGCACCTTATACCGACTCAGCCAATTGTAAAGTCCATTTTGGAAGTATTGTTTCATTTAATCAATTTACACCTATTACAAAAATTTGAAAAAGTACGTACTGGACACCTTGTTGGTTTATTCTGAATTCTAACACCATGGGAAGACATGAAAATCATTTGGGTCAACTTCCTTGTCTAGATGAGTGCAAGGGGGAATGGTATGTTATGAGTGAGTAATACTGGTACAGAATCTAATTAATTTCTTCTGGAGAATTATGATAAGTGTATTTGGCATCGGTTATCAATAAAAGGTGAATAAGAACAGATATATGTATTTCATTAGTTGATTAATTGCTAGTTAAGCTTAGGTGGGAGTATTTCAGGCCTGCATAGAGCACACCAGGGAGAAGTTGGATGTGTTTTCTTTTTGTTAATGTATTCCTATATTGCTATGAAGCACTTCAACCTACATTAACCTATATATATATATAGTATATACATTAGTGTTTGTTATGTTTGTGTTTAGTTTAGTCCATTTATGTGTCTCTGGCTACCTGTAAATATGTGTATTCTGCACTGGATTCTAGGGAGACCGCCGCTACATTGTCAATAACCCGGGTCTGATTCACCGCCTTCCATTAGCTGCTCGTCCCTCACACTGTTGTTTGATGTTTGGCACAACGCAACATTTATCCAATGAAAAGGGTACCTAACACAAGACGGTATGTAACCTCTCTTCTTTTTGCCTCTCATGCCACAGTTTTCCCTGTTATATCATCAGCCCGTCTTGTTGTGCTCTCTTGTTGTGCCTCCACCTATTAAGACACACCGTCCTATCTGTTGAAGCCCTTAACCACAGTCCTTGTCCCCTCGTAATCTCTCACCCTAACCCTCCTGCACGTTCTTCCCTCCCACCTTTTATCTCTCACTCACCGACGGCGCTCCTCCCCCGACCCTGTACTCTTTCTCTCCCTGCCCTCCTCCTTCTCGTACCCCCCCCACACACACACACACACCCACACCCACACAAACACACAAACACACAAACGCACTTCCCTGCTGCTCCCTCTTGGGTCCTCTCCTGGGGGGGGGGGGAATTGTGTGGAATTAAGCAGAGTCGTAGCAGCTTCTTACCAGCAGTGCCAGGCTGTAAACACAGTCTGCTGGAACGGAAAAGCTAGATCGTAATCGAGCTCAGCGACTCCGAGAAGGGGTTCTGAGCGCCGGTGTTTTGGTCTCTCCCAGCACCCCCCTCTGGGGTCATCTCCTCTCATCTCTTTTTTTTCGCGTGCCTAGTCATCACCTCACACCTGCCGTCTTCATTGCGTGTTTGTGTGTCATGGCTAAAATATTGATAGGGGACGGTTGGGGACTCTTGAACTAACAGCTGTTTGGGGCATTGCATCACCAGGCGACTCAGTTTGTGTTTCGCGTCGCGACTTGAGCTAGTTATTTTCGTTTGTCACTTCTGTTGCCATTACTGTTCCTTTGAAAGATTGGTGCTGAAGTGCCGTTGCTGGTTGTTAACCAAAACCATAGCCTGATTTTAATAATGAGTGTCAGATAGCTGCAGGTAAACTGTTAAAGCTTGACCCATGGCGTTTTTAGTTCATTTAAATTCCATTAAAAAAAAAAAATCTCTAATATGTGTATCAAATCTGTAAAATGCACATTTAAAAAAAATACTAACGTATGAGAATTGTAAAAATTCAACAAGACTTTCAAAAACGGCATTGATACTATACTGGTATCATTAGCTGTGTAATAGCTGTGTAATGAGTAAATAAGGTGTCAATGTCTTGTTTTTCCAATCACTTTTACAGAATAGAATACAGATATCCTTAAGTTAGGATAGTAGAAGCAGCAGATAAGTCGGGCGCCACACCATAAGAAAGGGGAGATTTGGTAACACAGCCGTAAGGTAACCTGGGAACAATTTCTTTATCGCAGGAAAATGGGAACAGAAGATAAAGTCTGAGCAGGGTAGAGGGGGAAAAGCGAAGATGACTTCTCCTGCAGCTGGTAAGGTTGACGAGAGGACGGCACAGTAGAGTACCGAAGGGGAAGAGGGGAAATTACGAATGTGAGCTGGAAACGTACACTTTTAACGTGATTAAATGATAAACGGTGAAAATGAGTGAGAAATGGTACTGGGTATTGTGACAGATAAACGATGAGGTACAGTGCTAAAGAGCGAAATAAATACACAAACATCATTCACTAACAAGCAAAGTAAATTATACAAATATATATATATATATATAAATACAATACAATACCTGAGTACTTTCTCATACAAACGCTCTCTCTCACACATACATATGCACACTCCACTCTGCCTCACACACGAGCACACACACACACACGCACACACACACACATTCTCACAAGCGCGCAGCAATATTGAATCTGATTGAGAAGTAAAAAATGATTAACCTAGGGTCAGCTCTCCGCCTCAATCTATGCAGCGCTCAAAGCTCATCTCCGCCTGATTTACAGTCGCCATGTATCGCTGCACACATTTGCATATATTTATTAAATTCAGGTTGTATTAAAGAATAAAAAAGAATGGGAGGGAGGGTGAACCAGCAAGGTGCAGGAGGGGGCATATTTAAAGGAACAGTGTCATTTAAAACAATGATTTTGTTTCCAGTCAAATGTCGGCAACTTCGGGCTGTAAAGGCAAGAAGGAAGGTTCAGTCTCAAAGTTTGTCGAAATATTGATCCTCACTCAAGTAAGCGTTCCCTCATCTGCATATAACAAGTATTTCAATTGTAAATTCTAAGATAAACGACAGACATAATCTGTAGGGGGTAACTGTCTTTTACTACTGTAATTAGTATACAGTCTAACCATTTCGCGTCTACAGCTTATTACATGGTTACGAAGGTGGCACCCGGGTTTACAGTTTATGTAATTATACAGGCTGTGTGAGTATGTGTGCTCATATAGCCAAAGCGGCATTGTGTTTGCGACTCTACATGCTTTCAGTGCTGTTCGAGTGACAAAGAAAGATTGAGATTAACAGCAACAACAACAGAAAGACACAGAGTCAATTCACTGGCACTGAGTTGCCAGCCTACTTCTGAGGACGGGTGCCTGCCTCCCTTGCCAGTGAAAGGTGGCAGAGATTCCAGTAGAGGTGGGAAAACGCCCCAGTTGGCGGCTGCAGCCAAAGACTGTCATCGTTTAGCTGTGCCTCTTTCTTGCAACTGCATCCCCGGGAGGCAACAACAGCCCCCCACCCCCGGGCGTGCCCCCGGGGGGCCGCCCCGCGCCCCCGCCCCCCCCCCCCGGCACGAGGAGTACAATGAGAGTGGGAAGTGGGGTTGTTTTTGGAGAGTACCGTGGCTGCATGCATTCTTGCCAATCGTTTGCCATCTGCTTAAAGCCAACTCCGTGGTTGTCCCGCCCCAGGTCCTTCCATCCAGGCGTCCGTGAATCTGTCTGCCTGTTCACATCTCCCAAAAGAGTCGATGTCCGCCAGCTTCGGTCTGAGGTTTTGTTCGTCTGTTTTGTGCTCTGTTCAGTTTCAATCCACGTCGCTCTTTATGTGAATCCCAAAGCAAATTTTTTGATCATTCTGCGTTGTGCCTCAATTCTTTCCTGAAACCTTTTAACAAAACACGTGTTTTGTGGAAATCCTTCGAGATTGAGCCAACCCCTGGATCCTAACTAGACAGAGAACCAATAAGGCAAGATTTACATATCAAGAGGCAGATGTTGTTGTTTCTTTCAGTTCCATTTTGTAAGTGAAATGAAGCCTCCTGTTTTGCTTCTGATGTCTTTTCTGAGGGAGTCCTGGGTCACCCTGCTATCTGCTCCTGCATTGGAGGTGCACCAGCGCATGTGTCTCCATCACTCTGCCTGCTCCCCCTCGGTTGCCAGGTAACACGGAGTCTAAAACTGACGTTTTTGAGATGACGGGTATTTTGTAGTTCTAGTGAATATGCATGTTAAGAGGTCCTGTGATTTTTTTTAAAGAAAGTGCACTTCACCGCCTGAGGGAAACGGCCTCGTCGTTTTTTCCAGCGTTCGCTGTTCCTACTGTGCCACTAAGTGCGATGCTTTCCTGTGGTTCTGCGGTTTGACGCAGCGTTTACAGGGAAAGGAGAAACTGCAGGAAACCAGAAGTGATGTCTATTATGTGCTCACAAGTGCACTGCTTCCCAGAGTCCCACAGGGGCATTCCAGCCACTGGAAGGCAAGAGGTCCTCTTCCCTCATAAAAGTGGACCATTCCATCCAATAGAAACACAGTTGCCTGCCCCCCCCTTCCCTGCTGGGACAGAAGTGTCAATGAATATTTAACTTGGTCTGCAGGTGTGAATTTAGTTGAGCCCTTTGCATATACTTTCCCACAGTTTCAGTTATAGATCTATTGACGGGCACACTAATGAGCTCCCAGCATACATACAGAATCAGCCATGTCCCCTGTTTACGCTCCAGTCAGGATCAATTAAAGTTTGTTGAAAGGTCTAATTAGGAGAGGTGGATTGGAATAGGTAATCTGCATTGTTTCTTTTATATCAGGATTTACTGACTGAGAGGTGGAGCAGAGTGAGAGACATTTGAAGTCAGATCATTTCAGGTCGAACTTAACTCCATAAACTTTTCCTATAGTTGAAACTAGCTGTTTGTTTAGTCATAGCAGAACCTCTCCCCTCCCCTCGTGCTTCCACTAGGCCGTAGACTAAATCACGCCTTCTTCTCGCCTTAAACAGGGTAGGTGTTGATGCGGATAGGGACGGGGTGGTTATGGGAGAGCCATAAGGCAGATGGCAGAAGCTGACTGCTGGAGGACATTGAGTCGACGTAAGACGACTGGTGCCGACCGCATTCCATAGAAAAGGGAGCACATCGCTATCTTGTTAAGTTGGTTTCCTTGAACTCTTCCAAAACAAACGTTGTTTTTTTCCAACCAGTGTGAATAAGATTTTTGTTTTTCTTAATACCTCACCGCTGCAGGGATAGCATTCTTTAATAAATCAAAACCTTTGAAATGTATATAATATATAGTAGGTTGAAGCCCAATTTCATTTTTCTCTCCCTGAAAACAAGAACAGGACTGGTCTGTGGGGACAATGGATTTCTGAAAACTTAGGATTCTTCGTTGGTCTTTAAACCATTTCTGGTTTTCTGCTTATTCAGGTTGAGTTGTGGATATCTGTAGTTAATTTCTTCTGAAAAATTTTACCACATAACAAACACACACGTACTCAAACTCGCAAATGCACAAAGACAAACACACGCTCAAACATACTTAAGAACTGCACAAACACTCCTGCATATAGACTCACACAGACGTCCGTGTGCACACACACAGACAGAGGTAATCCATGGCAAGCAATTACCCTCATGATGCGGCTGACCCAGAGCATTCCTACCAGCCTCACACCCTGAGCCACCCAGTTCACCCGGAGGAATTCCCACCACACATTTCCAGTCTGCCTTGCCTGTCTGCTCCATGGTGGTCCACCGCACATTGCCTTGTTTTATTCTTCCTCACTGCTTATGTTTGATATAGCATTGCGGCTATGTCACAGAAATATGAGCTGTCCCAGTGAGTCTGTCTGTTTTGTTTGTTAGTAAAATGCTGATTGCAGTATGTTTTTTTTTTTTTTTTGTACCTGATTGATAAGCTTCAAGCTTTGATTCAGGATCAAAGGCCCATCGGTACACACTACCGCTCCTAAGTGGTTAGATCATAGATCATTGCTTGGTGTTTTGTGGTTTGCCCTTATTATGGCTTTTGTTCCTTGAGGGGAGCAAAGGAGCACTGTGGAGTTTGGTAATTGGGTACAAGTAATCCAGGAGATCAAGTATGAAACATCTGTAGGATGAGGAATAAAGTGAAAAGGGAAGGAAAGTGCTGGAGTCCCCATCCCAGATTTGGGTCTGGACCGATTCATGCATGTGCCTATCGGGCTGCGGCAGGTGAAGGCAGGGAGCATTGGACACCTGGAGATGCCTCGCATGCTTATGTGGCCTGAGCAGAGGGAAGCAAGCCTTGATGCTTACCTGTTCAGGTGATCTGTTCTCCATTTGACAACTTCTAGGAATATTTTTTTATATTTTTCACAGGAAAATTGCCACTACGATTGTCTGTGAATGTGAAATAAATGCACTCGGTTGGAGTTAGCTCTCTCCAGGGAAGAATACACCTACGGTCTCTCTCTTGCCCCCTTTTAAAGCAATGTTGGCCAGCCATTAAAAAAAAACCAAAAAACGAAATCTCATGGCTGAATGCAGAGAAAAATATTTTGCGGGCTGGCTACTAACGTCTAGATAAACTGAAGTGTGATGGGCATCTCTCACTGTGACAAATGGAGGTAAACTGGTAGTATAAAGGAACTGTTTTGTTCAGTTTCATCAAGGTATTTCGTAACTTTTTTTACAGTTAAAGTTGCAGAAATACTGTACTAAAGCCTTTCGGATCTAGTTTTAACCAATGCAGAAATACTCCACTGAAATCCTTCAGGTTAAGCAGGTTAACTGCTAATTAATGAAAACGTATAAAAAGAGACGGTATCTAGGGTAAGTCAGAGCTCCTAAAACGTGGTACTAAATAAATAAAAAAACTTCGCTGGGAAAGAGAAGTATCCAGACATCTGGCTCCAGGCGTGCCTGTTGTCAAACCTTGTCCAGTCTTTATGATTGAGGGACGGAAAGCTCAGGAGAAGTAAAGCCTGTTTAATGTATCCTCCTCTGGTCCCTGCGATGGACTTACAAGCTTCTAATCCCTATCACAGGTCTGTTGTCTGCTGTTCACTTCCACCTGTGCTTTGAAGCTGCAGTTTATTAGAACGAGTCCTGCTTCCCGGGTTTTACTACCCAAAAGCAGCTGCTGAGCTCTTCGTCACAGACCTTGTCACAAAATCTGGACGCGTCCTCTTTTTAGAGGAGAAATTTAGCATTAGGTTTTGAGGATGCTGGGGCCGGGAGTGGGGGGGTAATGTGAAGCATTAGGTCTGTACTCTTATTCTTTTGTAAATGGAATGAGATTTTGTAAGTCTTGGAATGAGAAAAACAACTTAGGATTGCCTTTCTGTCATCTGGCAGTGCACGCAGCAACGGATGCATTCTGATGCTCTGAGTGAAACATTCAGGGCTGCCACAGCGACTTTCAGGATAACCGTAACTCTCAGAGCGGAGATTCTTTGCCTGGTTTCTCTTTGTTTTCTCTCTTTCGCCAGTGTTCCTTAACACTCTGACAGATCAGCAAGAATTTGTCTAGTGCGTTTATGTCGCCTAGAATTTTATTTTACGTTTTTCATCCCGTTTCTAAAAGAGAAAATAATCCATTGTAGTCGTCATCATTTGGGAAAGATTTTTACTGCGAGGTGAGTGGTGTGCTCAGCTTTTTAAACACCAGCTGTGCGGTTGGTTTCACAGATCAAGTGTGAAACAAAATTTTGCCTGAGACTCGCGCAGTGAAAAAGTGCTTTGATGTGATAACCTATGAAAAAAGCGACGTGTCCTGCAACATCGGAGGGAGAAGGCGTGCTTGGCTCTGACTCAGCGCCTTATAAATCACTGACCCGTCAGTCACGTGTCCGCCTCTACCGCTTAATCATGCGGCTTTCTCCTTCCTTTGGGGCTGCGCTGAAACTCTGAAAGATGTTAGTGCCTGGGTAGGGTTTAGCTTTGAATGTTTAATATATATTGACCCTGGTTGGACATTTGCTTCTGTTACAACAATGAAGAGCTAGGGACTGTTTGTGAATGCGACACACGTTCTTACGGAATGAATGTGTGCTTTGTTCCATTCACCGAATGCCAATCAAAGAGGAATGAAGCATGTAGCGGGGCTGGGGGTACTCTGTTTGATTGATGGCAACGAAGGGTTGCCCCTATGTGAAACATCAAGTGAACCGGTCGCGTTTGGGAAATTTTGGAATTGGAAAGCTGGATTAGACGACTTCAGCGGCAGCTGCCATCTCCTAGAGCAGAGTATGTAACAGGTGTAGGGGGTGGGCACACACAGGCACAGACACACCCGGTCATAAAAACACAGTTATAGACACACAGGCACAGACAAACACGGTCATAGACAAACAGGCACAGACACACACACAGGCACAGACACGCACAAAGGCACACACAGTAATAGATACACAGGCATGGACACACACACACACACAAAAACACTGTCATAGACACACAGATGTTCAAGCGCGCAAACACACACATACACACATGCATATTCAATGTTGGATCGTAGCACAAAAGTCAGCTACAGTCTTTTTTGTAGAGAAAAGGTCTTAATAGATACACATCTTAATAGATACCCAGTCATAAAAACTCATACTCACACATAAATGCATACATGCACATACATGCAGGTAGACACAAACATGCAAATTCAGTATGCAGTGTTTTTTGGGGTGCGCTTTGATCATGATCAAATAAACAAAGTCTAGACAGGGGAACTAGGCTCATAGCCTTCTGCTTTCTTCATTTTGGGTCCAGCAGTCACATTGATAAAGAGTAGTGGTGTTGTTTAATCAGGGTTGGTCGTTGTTTGTGGAAACACATTGGCATTCATGCAGTGACACTGTTTTTGTCGCAGCGGAGCCCTTGGAGTGGTCAGTGTTTGTGGGGGTCGGGATTGGGCAGAAAAGGTTTTAATGAATAATAAGAGCAAGAAGACTAAGAGAGAGGAATTCTGCAGGAAAAAAGATGAAGAGGGGAGAGAAGACAAGAGTTTCATTAGAAAGGGAGGTTTCCCCGGGGTGTGAAAGACAGACAGACAGTCCCGGGGATGGAGCCTTAATGATGGTTGCCATGGGGATGGGATGGAAGTCCTGGGGAACCCCGTGACCCGCACAGCTACTCGCAAATCAGTGTTGATAGAATGGGGGACTGCTATGCTCCCTAGCAGCAGATGACAAGCAGCCTTAACCAAAGCAGGAGAACGATGCATGTCGCCATCTGCACTTTAAGAGCCTTCCCTGTCCTGACTGATTAGTGGCCTTCTGCGCTGGTGTTCCCAGGTGTGAATCAGAGGTAGCTAGAAAACCCGGGTGGTCCATCCCTGCCGTAGGGGTCATGTGGGTAGGATGCGGGCCACTGTTTGGCTAACTAGGCGGTATGACTGTATTATTTAAACTGGGCCTAATAGGGGCGAGCCCTGGACTTATACACAAACAACAGCTAAACGGCTTCATTGTTTTTATTTTTCTTCTTCTAAGTATAAACACGTATGAATTAGTCAATTACTGCATAATACAGGGACCTTAAAATGAACTCTACTGCCCATGTTACAGTGTAGACTGTTTTAAGATCTTTTACACCTGTGAGATTTATCCATATTCAGTTAGTCTTCTGACCCTCAGTGGTTCAGAAGTGAGCAGAACGTGCACCAGTATCTTTCCCCTATCCTTTAAAACCCCTCCTCTGATTAGATTAGACTACACAGATGCGGCATCCTTAGCTCGTATTGTGGCCTGGTTCATGTTTCTAAGCCCCCTGCCGCTCCTTTACACCATTTTCCACCACCGTGGATAGCCAACTTATTGTTAAATAATTGCAATTGATTTTGTCTAGCTAGGTCAGCAATCCCATCTCCCCGCTCGTCTAAGCGTCCAAGCTGACAGGCTGGTTTGGTGGCTGTTGATGGTGGTGATGAGTGAAGGTTAATAGGGGAAGGAGGGAGGTGATAAGAGGAGTGTGGTCCCACCTCCTTCGTCCCCATCCCTGAGCACTCTCGTCTAAGTCAGAGGGAGGAGACTTTCTCCATCTGTAACCCAGAACGTCAGGGAGTTGTTTGGTTCCGATCACTCCCGTCTGTAACACAGAAGACAGGGAGTCGTTTGGTTCTGATCACTCCCGTCTGTAACACAGAAGACAGGGAGTCGTTTGGTTCCGATCACTCCCGTCTGTAACACAGAAGACAGGGAGTCGTTTGGTTCCGATCACTCCCGTCTGTAACAGAGAAGACAGGGAGTCGTTTGGTTCCGATCACTCCCGTCTGTAACACAGAAGACAGGGAGTCGTTTGGTTCCGATCACTACCGTCTGTAACACAGAAGACAGGGAGTTGTTTGGTTCCGATCACTCCCTTCCTTAACACATTTGGTGTTGCACAATTGGTGGAGTCATTTGGTACCAATCACGTCCACCTTTAACACAGAAGGCAGGGAGTCGTTTGGTGTCGCTCGCACCCGATATGAAAGTGGCTTTCACACTTCTGGCCTCCATCATACAGGAAATTAGCTTCACCAGATCTGGTTTGCACCAGATTTATTTTGGGGAGGGGGATTAAAGAAATGCATCTATATAAATAAGGGTTTTAGTGGGAAAAAAAAGATTCCATAAAGCCAATTTTATTTACCTCACAGGAAATGGGTTATAATGCTGTCCAGCTTGACGTCTCTTTGTGGGGGAAGCTGCAGAAAGGCCTTGTGGGTGCTGCTGTACAGATGCAAGCCATTAAAGCACTGCGCAGCAGCTAGTTATTGCAAGTGAGTCGCTAATGAAAACTTTGATGACATGCAGACAATAGTAGCATTGAAGCCACGTCCTGGTTTGCTTTTTAGGGAAAACTTCTGTATAGTAAAGGAATATAAGAGCATGTTTGCCAAAAAATCCACCCAGTGATATTATGAACCGATTATGAATCGAGAAGTCTGAGGAACCAGGGTAAATGGAATAATGTTTTACATTTTAGTTAATTTTGTACTAAAGTGCCATCATTTCAGTGGGTTAAAGTGCAGGGTACTAAGCTAAAATGTCCTATAGTTGGTTGCCGCAAGCCGGGGCATAGACGAAATCCTAAGGAGATATACAGTGCATAGACAAGTGCTCCTAAGGAGATATACAGTGCATAGACAAGTGTTCCGAAGGAGATATACAGGGCATAGGCCACTGCCCCAAGGAGATATACAGTGCATAGACCACTGCTCCTAAGGAGATATACAGTGCATAGACCACTGCTCCTAAGGAGATATACAGTGCATAGACAAGTGCTCCTAATTAGATATACAGTGCAAAGCTATTTATCGGCTAAAAATACACAAAAAAATACAAAACCACCATTAAAATAATCAGTACAATTAACAATAACGAATCCAACCACAGCAGACTAGTCGTTACACCAATTTGGGCCCAGTGATCTGAGTGGGTGACTGTGAGTGGATGCGCTCGCGTGTGGATTGTGATGGATCTAAGCTGCAAGCCATCCAAGCCAGTAGAGTTTGATCAGGAGAAAATTGCAGTAGTCCAGATAGGAGATTACCCACGCCAGGACCAGAAGCTGTGTGGCTTGTTCTGATAAGAATGAAAAGCAGTCCATCCTGACAGACAAGCTGTAAGAGAAGGAATCACCCAGTAATGCAGAAACAGCATGCAGAAACAACTAACCCGCTCAAACCCACACCTGCCACAAGCCCTCAAGGGCACAGCCAGGGGCATCCCTCTCCACATCAGTTCTCATCTCACACTTGGACACACAGGCATGGACAACACACACGCAGAGACACACTTAAGGTTGTGACGTTCCCTCTAAACTTGTGGCCAAAATGCACTGGCCTCAATAACACAAAGTTTCACCATGGGATGTTGCTCTTAGCAGAAGCAGAGGTGGTCAGAAGGCCTCATGTCCCACTTTGGCATGATCTTAACCTCAGTAGCCCTCTTGCAGTCGGGACATTCAGCCCAAGGCAGACTCTACACGCCTTGGCCAGAATGGCTTGACGTAGATAAGGGGCAACTGCTTTGTGATGGTAGAAAGATCAGTATCCCGAGCTGGTCGATGCACAAAACCTTCACGTGAGTTGAGTCCACACCGGGTTATCCAGGGAGGCACTACGTCCCTGCTTTGTCAAGCACAATTCTGTCATTTTAAATAAACTGACTTCTAAATAAAGATTGTTAGCTTGAAAAAGGACCCCCAAAGTCCTTTTCTGCACATTTTTGTGTCTGTGATGGCAGTGATCGTTTGCTATGTTTTTTCGGGTCAGCTCGTTGGCAGGCTTCAAGCACATTATGTATTCAGCCGGGCTGCTTGAATGATTCAATATTCTGCCGCTGTTGTCAGCCCTTGCTGTGTTCATCAGTGGAGCAGTGCTGTGATTACCCAGAAGGCCATTCTGCAAGTGCAATAGACCGAGACAAAGATGCAGGAAGTCAGAGAAGTTATCGGCCCAAGCAGTAAAAGCAGTTCAAGATTAAAATTTCCGCAAATTGTCAAGTCAGTGACAAGTGAGAGATTGCTATTTAGGCCAGTGACGACTCAAAATAAATATGTGAAAAAATAGAAATAGCAGGGATCCAAACCATAAACCCTGACCAGTTTTGGTTTTTCAACTCTGTCACGCAAAGGGGCTGAATCCCAGAAGGAGAGAGTGAGAGACAGAGAGGGAGCGGGGGGGGGGGGGGGGGGGGGGGGTTTTGGGGGGAATAAAAAAATTG
>JAOYSI010004406.1:0-19368 GCA_025775065.1 Hiodon alosoides
TTAATGCCTCAGCTTACCAAGACATTTTGGAAAATTCTATGCTTCCAACTTTGTGGAAACAGTTTGGGGAAGGCCCTATTCTGTTCCAGCTTGACTATGCCCCAGTGCACAAAGCAAGGTCCATAAAGGCATGGTTGGAGGAGTTTGGTGTGGAAGAACTTGACTGGCCCACACAGAGCCCTGACCTCAACCTTATCGAACACCTTTGGGTTATAGCTGCAAAGGGGGGACCAACTCGATATTAATGCCTTTGGATTTAGAATGGGATGTCATAAAAACTCCTGTAGGTGTATATTAAACTATATTGCTTTTAATGGAGGGCAAGATTTAAACTGCTAGATTGCGCTATTGTTAGCAATGTTTGTTAAATTATGATATGACACTAATGAATGATTATATAGCTATTGGTACCACAAATTCATTAGGAAATGGTTAGAATCCTGAGAGAGACTGCAAATTTGTCAATGGCCGTTTATTCCACAAATAAAGCCTAGTCTGGTTCCAGTTCCATAGCCATGGAAAACAAGCAGTGGTATTAGTGGAAACCTGCGATAACTAGATAGAGGCTAGATGCTATGACTTCACCTTTTCGGCCTCAAGCAAATGGAACAATAAGCACTTTTTGAATTTTCTATTCAGGGTTGTTGTTTGTAGGCCCAAGATGATTTACTCAGTAAATCCCAGGTGCAACCAACAGTATGCTTCCCAGCTGTTCGCCCATGGACCCTCCTGGCTGTGGATCTGGAGCTGCACTGCTGGGCTGTGTCTGTGTGTCCAGGGTGCCTCGGTGCCCAGGACCCATCAAGTGGCCAGGGGCTAGATCAAACGCTGTTAGCCCATCACACCTCTTTCTTCCGCCATGCTTCTGGGGTTATTTATGGGGCATTTATAACAGACAAGGGGGGAGTAGGCAACCACTAGAGTGTACTAAGAGCTTCTCTTATTATGACAATCCACCCAGAACAGGAGAGTGTTTGTTCACATTCTAACATCCTCTCTGGAAAAATATGACATTTTGTTAATACTTCAGTCACTTTCAGTCATACCAAGGTTTGTAAATCTGTCTATTTCTCTCCCACACGTGAAGAATAATTAGCAAATGTGCTTTTAAAAAATGGAATGCGTGAGGCAGAGGCAAAAATTCACATTGAAAAAGTGAGTGACATATAATGGCAGAAAAATCAAAAACAAAAATCCATTATTTTAAAACAGTCACATATATTAAAACCGCCATTAACCTAATGGTTGTAAATTATTTTCTTACGATCACAGCATATTGCCAGGAGAAATCTCCGTGTTGATGTGTTTCAGGAGCGGTTTAAAAATGTTTCAGATTAAAAACAAATGTGTGTGAATTCTGCTGATAATCGGTCTATAACAGGCTACCAAAACATTTTGTTTGCCTAATGTTACGAGGTGGGTTTCAAAAAACGGTAAGTTTTTTTCAGAAGTTTTAGAAGCAAAATCGCAAACCGAAATTTCCAAAACCAACCAAAGTTTGGTGCACAAGACAGGGACTGAGACTAATGGCCGACGTATCTCGTATCTTCTGTTTGTACACCTGGAAGAGCAATAGGCCTCCGCTGGATTTCCCCCTCTGGGCGGCTCTGCAGGCGAGCATTCTGATGAATTTGCTGAAGGAGCTCAGTGAAGGTCCTGATCGAGTGGAAACATGTCAATATGTTAAAGGGAATCACTGAACCTGATCCGGTGCAACAGTAACTGTAGGTGTGTGCCATGAAGGATGAGCCTACTCAAGCTATAATTACCTGTCTGACTGACCGGTCACACTTCTGGATTCTGGCCCAACTCACATCGCACTCAAGGACTTGTGCAACGGCATTAAATGGCCCGATAACAATGACCTGACAACGAAACTAAACTTGGAACTTGGAAACACTTGTGCATTTTCCCTCTTCATCTGTTTCACCATTGTGCAAAGTGCTTCATGTCCAGCTGAAACCTTTAATAGACGGCATACAACTGTATTTAGCCCTGTTAAACTTCAGTCTCTCTTACCAGCAACAGGAAAACAAAGTTTTCAACCCAATATACCTTCAAAAGCCATAGATGGCTATTTAGTTTTGCTCTGTTGAAATCGGCATGTGGGAGCTGGGGTACACCCTTTGTAGAATATGCCATGGAAATGATTTGTGAATTGGGTTACAACTTTTCCCCCAGCAAAATGTTTGAAGGACAAAGTTTAGGATTCTTCCAGCTAGAGAGGATTTAAAAACTGGGACATTTCAAACAAAAAGTCGTTGTGGCTTTGCACAGGTTGCAAAGCAATTCTGACCAACTGTTCCAAAACACAAAACAAAACCAAAGCCCAAAAGAGGACACATTGTTAATATGCTCAAATATTGCTAAACAAAGTCTGCTGTCATTACAAGGCATGTCAGGATATCAGAAATCTTTTTGCTGTTGCGCATGCTGGCAGCTCTCTGTATGAAAGCCCGTCTGTTTCTGGGGTAGCATGTGGAACGCCCCGGCAGACAGCCCAACCTCCGCCGTGAGGTGGACTGGGGATGTATTTGATAATAAGGAGGCTAACCCACATTTTCGTTCTCAAGGGGAGAGCTTGTGGAAAAGCGATGCATTCGTTGGCCAAAACTAGGACGCCACAAGGAGCCAAACAGCTGGAGATGAAAGGGGACTTTCAGCATCGATCCATTTCCCCACCACTCGCAAAGCCTACGAGAGCACTGGTTTATGTGTACAGATTGGGTGAATAAAAGTAAGCAGATCATTATTCAAAGCCGAATATAATAAACTGCTCACAAGTTTTGGGGAAAATAGAACAATGTAATTATGTACAAATTGTTACTTTTTTTCTTTTTGTAGTGGTTGGCATGTAATTAACCTTGAACAAATGGACTGATGGCGTTATACCTAGTTACAATGTTTATTTGTATAGTGGTTGGCCACTGTGTTCAGAGAAGGGTTGTTTTCTTGGTACAAGTAGTATAATGTAAAATTATTCCCTTAGTCTTAAATGACCATAAATTATTTCCCAAATCTCATTGTGACACCCTTCGTTATCATTCAACTGCAATGGATAACAGAGAGAATATTATTTTTACGTCATAAACCTCTTTTATTTTACCACCCTGTGTCCCTTCCTCACCCCCCCTCTCTCTCTCCCTCTCTCTCTCTCTCTCTCTCTCTCTCTCTCTCTCTCTCTCTCTCTCTCTCTCTCCCTCTCTCTTTCTGTGAGTTGAATCTGCAGTCCACAGGCTGTATTGGGTGTGGAGTTGTGTGGAAATAAGAATTGCACACTGCTCCAGTGAACAGAAGCAGAAGACATTAGAGAAGAAGCAGATTTCTGGGCTGACACACATGCTCAACCCCACACACAACACACTCACACTCAAAGGAGGTACTTAATTTCGATCCTGATTGCCAGTCCAACGGAACAGCATTCTTTCTGAAGGTGGGTGATTCTTGCAAGTTTGAAGTTTCTTGCTGGTTTGCATGCAGGTTTGTCTGAAAGCTTAGAAAGCATGTAAGCTTGTCTTATTGTGTTTGTCTGGTGCGTAGAGTGTAACAATGTCCTCGGCCAGTTTATCAATGGTAGCCGTGTCCGAGACTCTGCCTCCGGTTTACAGGCTGAATGTTCTCTCATTCCACAGAGTGCATGCTTCCTGTCAGAGTACTAGGCTGTAGTTTAGTTGCAGACGCCTTGGTGAAACAACTTGTTTCCTGTGAATTTGTATGTTTACGTTTAAAACTTTTTCGCATCTAGCTCCAGGGGAATTTTTCTATTAACTTTGGGGGGAAATGGCTTTGCATTCTGCCATAGCATCTTTAGTTAATAGCAATATGACTGTTTTGTCTCTTTGGTCTGTTGCCCCCCTGGGTCACTGGTGTGCCTTGGGTTTGTGTTATCTCACACCCAAGCTAATGCCTAATATGCAGTGAGTCTGTTTAATGAACATGTGGTTTTAAGTAGCATCAGTCATGATATACTTCCACACTTCCTTTAACCACCCCCCCCAACTTATCATAGTTACGCAACATGCGAAAAAGTGTTTATTGCTTAATATCATTTTAGGGGTGTGAAAATGGACACGGCGTGACATTTGCATGTCACTGGCAATCCAGAAGCATAGTGTAGAATAAAGGAAACGAAAAGCTTTAAGAATTCCCGTTCACAAAGCTGGCAAGATGATCCATATCATGGTTGATAAAGTAGTCCTAACTTAGTCAAGAGCTTAGCCCTGATGTTGGAAGACTCTGTTTTCAACTCTGTCATTGAAGAAGGAGAAGCACTTCACTTTCTTCACTTCACATTTCTACATATTTGTGTCTTTAATTGACAGAGATTATTTGGTAATTGCAGCGATGTGGTCTGTTTTAATTGATGACTAAATGTTTGGCAGGTAGGCATGTGCTCAGTGTGATGGTTTAGCTATTTAAGCCCTGATATGAGTTCAGGTGTGCTATCTGAGGAGAAATGTCTGCAGTGTTGTTGGCTCACTGCTGGGTGCCTTTTTATATCTTTAACCGGTTCTGGTGTATTTTAAACCTGGTTTTTAGGTTTTTTAAACGTTTTTGGGGTGACAGTATTTATTATATTGTATTTGGGTTGACACCTGACTGGACAAAGATATGGGCTGCCTAGGCAGCATCACAGAACAAAGCTGGTTTTGGGGCTTGCTGGGGTCAGGACCTGGGGAGGATGTCTGGATGGCTGTGTCCGTGGTGGCTTCTGCTGTGTTAGGACACCAGAAACCCATGAAGGGGAGCAATTTGGTCATCCTGTTGCCAATGTGAGCTGGGGTTGGAACTGTTGCTGTTTCTGCCGAAGAAGCACCACGGGGATGTCCTGTGGAGGCTCTGGCTCCACAGACGAGGGGGTGGGCTGGGCTGATTGGGCAGGTTTGGCGTGATCCCAAGTGCCAGTGGAGTTTCGGCAGGCCATTATTAAGGGGGGGGGGGGGGGAGCAGGAGGGGTGCCAGCCATCATTGAAAGGATCTAACTCCTTACATCAAATCATTTGCAAGATTGGAGAATGGGAGGGTAATGTGAGGAGAAGGAGAAGCTCTTCAATTAGGTACCATTCATGTAAGTTGGTGGTATTTTATGAACATATTTGTCTCTTAATTGACTTTTATCATTGATAATTGCAGCAATGTAGTCTATTTTAAATTGATGGCTAATTGTTTAGCATTTGGGCATGAGCTCTACTGTGCACATGTTTAGCCAGTTAGGCCCTGATGAAGTTCCAGTGTGCCAGCTGAGGATGCAAATGCTTGTAGTGTTGCGTGTTTGTGACTCACCCCTGTTTTTAGAGTCCTGCTTTTAGTAAATTGCCTTTGTACTTTTAACCTGTTTTGGAGTAATTTTTTTTTAATGTGTTTTTTATGCCAGGAGTATTGGCCAGTATATAAGTCCTGTAGAACTTCCAGGACTAGCAGCCATGCTTTTATTACCTTAAGAAAAACCACCATAAAACAAATACATTCCAGGGCTGCTCTTGAAAATCCTTGTGTCATCCAAGGTGGAACCATAGAATATTGTGCAATATTTTCCTCTCTAGCTCGATACCTAAACCCCATTTTGGCTTTAATAAAGACCCAGGACACAGCAGCCGTTTTCCTGAACCAAAATGCCCTTCACGATATTGCACGGTTAGCGGCCGTTCCTTTCCATTTCTGCTGCCGCCACATTGGGTCTCATGTTTTAATAATGAGGAGGAAATATTCGTAATAAAAATAGAAATTATCCTAATCGGTCAAGTCCCACTCTGTAGGCAGCTGTACTAGGTAATACATTAAGAATTAATTTTTTAAACTGCCGGCGCCAAAAGAAGGCAATGACTAGGTCGCCCGCCTACCTAATAAATATAAACCCAGGTTACATGTCTTGGCATAGATGGGACACGTGGTTTTTTTTCTTTTTTTTTCGAACTGCTGGGTGAATAACGGTTGTTTTTAAACCTTCCGCACAGTAAATTTGTTTAATTTGATATCGTGGTATTTAAACAATGCTATTCATTTCACAGATTAAATTAAATTTTCAACGACACCGACAGGTTGTTCTTTTATTCTTCTTTCTAAGGACAGCGGCCTAAAATCAAAATATGACATCCTGTTCATTATTATGTATTCTGCGTGTTAAACGGCAAATTAAAACCGTAAGTGACAATATCCAGGGATGAACGGGAACTGATGAATTTCTCACGACTCTTGAGTGGTGGGTGCTTTACAGCACTGACCTGAGATCAGTTAGCTCAATCATCCCTGCAGCGGTAATGGTTATGAGTTTGCGTCCCAGTTGGCTGTTTGTGCCTAAGTGCTCTGGCCTATTTTGAGAGTTAGTTGTCTGTCACCGGTAGCGTCTCCGCTAGTCCACCCGTCCACTGTAGTCATAAGTAATAACTTCCCATCAGCACCCAATTGCATTGCAGCTGTTCGCTATAAGCATTAGCATCCACAGCTATTTGGAAGCATGAAATCAACTCAGCTGCTGAATTAGGGAGTTTTATTACAATTTCAGTGTGATGTGTTTTCGCTTAGTTCAAACTGGAAATTAAAAAAGGAAGAGGGTGTCATTATGGTCTGTGAAACAACTACACAGGTAGAACGATATGCTTACTGATTCACAGCCTTGAGGTTGGATAACATTATTTTGTGCTGTGATTCGTGTATATTTATGTAACCGATTGAACTCTGTCTCTGTATGTTGTCTTGCCATCCATCCAACGTTACCAGGGGTACGGTAATGTGTTTTATAGAAGACTCCAAAATTTGGAGTCAAAAAATATAGAACTGGTACGCTGATGGAGCACCAGTTCTCTCAGTTTTACTGATGAAAATACTCAGTACTCTGTACTCAGTACTCTGAGCATACTGAGGTGTACTGTATCTATGCATGTTTTCTTTTGCAGCACCAGTACAATGCTTCAATTTAGCTACACTCCATACAACAGGCATGGCTGAACTCTAGATGTTCGAAGAATGTTTTATAATTTAAGGTGCCTAAGAGGGAAGACAACTCGACATTGTACGCCTAATATCAGAGGAAAACCCCTGTGATTCATACACACTGTGGCAAGCATTTTTTAATGATCGCATTTCAAGGGCTGTTTCCGCTTGATAACGCAACGATATATATACATACATACATTTTTTTTTTGATGCATTCACAATTGATCGCAGTTTTTCCAACAGTGACTAGCGCTTTGAAAACGCTGTTTTTTGTTCGAACGCGATTCCACAAGGGGGCAAACGTTAGCACCTACGGTTAGCTTCATCAGCAGTGCTTGAATTTGTCCGTGTAAACGGGTGACCTGGAGAGGATGCCAGCACATTGCGATGACGTTGCCCTGATACTTATCAGTTATTCTGGGCGCCGAAAAGAGAGATTCTAATTAAATCCATGTTATATATATACTTTAATTCCTGTCCTACAGGGTCCTTCAGGTTTTAATTACCTTTCAGTTAACTGTAATTAGTTGGGTTGCACCTGAAATGCTTTTAAATCTGATTATAAAATGATTTATAAATCTACCCAGACAGACTAAAAAGACTAGAACTATCGTTTGCATAGCTGACCACACAAATCATGGTTTGACTGCATACGCATGCTCTACTTGATTCGTTGTTCTCAAGGTTTATTGAAAACCATAAGCATTACTTATCAGAATGAATAGTAAACACTGAACTACCAAAGGGGATATACTAAAGGAATACTAAATACTAAGAGTAATACTAAAGGGCGTCGCAATGATATTTTAGCACTACAGACAGAACGGGCTTGGCAACGGCTAAGTCTGCGCACCCTGGACGGGAGGAATTGGGGACACGCGAAGGCGCACTCCGTCATTTTCCCCCGTGTGCTTTTAAGTAACTGGCTAGAACAAGGTAGAGGAATGGTTATTCCCACCCCCGCTAAAAGCACTTCTGCTCCACGGTGCCCTTTAACTCGCCTGAGACAAATTCTTACACGGTCATGTCTTATGGGTTTGAGTTCGCCTAGTCCGTTTTAACAGAGAACGCAAAGGGGGAAGGCAAGAGATCGAAAATGCTTGTGCCGTTTTTCTGTCTTCGCTGCCCTGTCATCTGTTGATAGCCATACAGATGTGTTTATGTTTTCCCCTTTGGACGTCATACACAACTTATTTTAGAATTAGACAAGGACTTAATCAGAGAAACCACAGAGAGACATAAAATATATGGAGAAAAGTTATTTAAAACTAAGGGTGTGTTTAGCTGTGGAAAATGAGTGTTTTGGTCCGAGGCCACCCTGTAATAGAAATGTAGGTTGCACCGTCTCCGACAGAACAGTGTGTAAACATAAATGTTTTTTTTATGAAGAGATGAAGTACTGGTTCAGCCTCATTACTGGTAAATTAGAGTGTATTTTTGGATTTTGCCCTTATTTTAAAGTACACAGCGTTAATGAGCGATTGTCGCATTACAATTGCATTATAGGTTTTGGAGGAGAAACGTGTCTATGTAATGTAATGACACAACAGGATGTCCCCTGAGACAATATAAATGCCCTTTATTTCCGCAGTTTTGCAGAGCCCTAACTGTCTAAGTCGAATCTCTGCTTTTACAGTGGTAATGCTTCCACCTAGTGGCAGTAAATAATATCACGTGTGCACGTCTGGCCACTATGTAGGTTTCAACAGATACACAACTGTATATTTCTGAGAATCTCTTGATAACAAATGTGCATTTGTTTGTTTTCTTTTCTTCAGAGAAAAAGGGGGGTTCCAAGCTGTGATTACCCCGTCATACAGAGACACCCAAAACAGGAAGGATCAGAGGCCCCTGAGTTGCTGTTGGGGGGGTGGCAGCAACTTTCCCTCTCCTGCGTGTTGTGCACCTCTGTACTCGTCACATACGGAGCGATGGCAGGATTAGAGGAGGTCTACTCCACAGGGCCCACGGCCTTGTACAGTGACAGCAGCAATCACCCCACCCAGCCTCTCCGAAATGACTCCTGCAGGAACCTGAACTGCTACATGGTCCTTAACGACACAGAGAAGATGGTCATCGGCTCCATCTGCTTCCTAGCGGGGCCCGTCACCTTCCTGGAGAATGCAATGGTACTGGCCCTGATTGGGGCCACGCCCAGCCTGCGCCACCGCCCCTCCTACCTGTTCATTGGCAGTCTGGCCCTGGCGGATGTTTTCGCCAGCTGCTTCTTCACCATCAGCTTCCTGGACTTCCACCTCTACCGCCGCCGGGATGGCGAGAGTGCCTACCTGTTCAAGCTGGGCGGGGTCACCCTGGCCTTTACGGGCTCCGTGGGAAGCCTGCTGCTCACTGCCATGGACCGCTACATCTGTATACACCGGGCCTCCCAGTACAAGACGGTACTGACCCACCAGCGGGCCCTGGCTGGGTTGGCGGTGCTCTGGGCCACCACCTTCCTGGTCTCCTTCCTGCCCCTGCTGGGCTGGACCTGCCCCACAGAGCTGGAACCTCCGTGCTCCCAGCTCTTCCCTTATATTGACCATCGCTACTTGGCCTGCTGGGTGGGTTTCATTCTGGTGCTGCTGGCTCTGATCCTAAGTGCCTATGCCCTGATCCTGTGGCAGGCTCACAGGCACGAGGCCTCCATGGCGGGCCTGCAGAGTGCCCCGGGGGGGAACGCCCGTATGCGTATGGACATTCGCCTGGCTCGCATGCTGGCCCTCATCCTACTCATCCTAGTGGGTTGCTGGCTGCCCGTGCTCTCCTTCATGCTGGCTGATGTGGTCGTCCACCTCACGCCCGCCCACCAGCGCGCCTTCGCCTTCTGCAGCACTCTCTGCCTGGTCAACTCCGCCGTCAACCCTCTTCTCTATGCCCTGCGCTGCCGTGAGCTGAGGGGGGCGCTGCGCCAGCTGCTTGGGCGGGCCCGGCGATGCGGCTGCAGGTGTAGCCACTGGATGCGGCCTGAGGGCGGAGGCAGCAGCAGCAGCAGTGGCCTGGGGTCTGAGGGCGAGGAGGCCGGGAGATTGACGAGCTGCACTAAAAAATCACTGTCCCAGAGAGTCGATACACAGCAGCTGGAAGTCATTAGGAAGTGAGAGGAGGGAGGGACAGGCCATATGTTATTTATTCCCAGTGAGACTTCGTAGAGGAGTGGGGGTATAAGATTCAAAAAGAAAAAAGCCAAGATATGTGTAAGTATAGAAGAGGTGAGAAGATGCAATATCATAACTGAGAATATTGCTTTTCTTAGTCTTTACACTCTAATTGGTACGTGTTTGAACCTAAATCACTTAAAGGTTCCAGATCATGGTCTCAGAATCAATGAAATGTATTTATTATTTCTAATAAATTTAGAAAAATTTAGAAAAAACTATTTAGGTTTCTCTTTCTGGCATCTTTAACACAGTATTAGATGTAACACATTTTAACAAATATAAAGGATTACTGGTGAAGTACAAAAAAATATATGTATTAAGATTTAATGCGCAAATGTAGTTTTAGTGAGATGCCATAGTAATAAAATGTAACAAAAATATCATTGCAGAGGCAGTGTTTTTAGAGAGCTGAGGCCCGGGAATGTTGCTAATTCATGGAATGTGCAGAGAAATTATTGTGGAATAAATGTTGCAACACAGCTCAGAAAAAGCAATGAAAAAACAAACATACTACCTACTGATTTTCGTGTTTATCACATTTTGCTTAGGTCACCCTGAGAAGACAATTCCTGTATGTTTCATCCAGTTGAAGACACTTCCTGTATGTTTTATCAGGTTGTGTCAAATTGCGTGGATCACAATGAGAAGAAACTTTCTGTATGTTTTGTCAGGCTGAAGACACTTCCTGTGTGTTTTATCCGGTTGTGTCAGATAGCGTTGATTACACTGAGAAGACACTTCATGTAGGTTTTATCAGGTTGAAGACACTTCCTGTAGGTTTTATCAGGTTGTGTCAGATTGCGTTGATCACACTTTGAAGACACTTCCTGTAGGTTTTATCAGGTTGTGTCAGATTGCGTTGATCACACTTTGAAGACACTTCCACCTCGGGTTGTGTGGACTATTTCTCCATAGAGAATTTCTCCAGCTCCAGCAGATTTCTTGAGATTCTTTTTAAAATGGCTTTCTTGAGAATAATAATTAATATGAACATAAATAATATATTCCACAATAATTTTCTTTTTGTTGGATTAAGTACGTTTTTCATATTTAACAAGAATATGAATACATATGTAGGGCACTGTAGCGGAAGGTTACTTGTAAAACTGACTACAAATCAATAGTTGGAGACAAAGCCTAACATTGAAAACAAGTGCAAAGTAGCTACTTTATTCGTTATCCTTGTGTAGTAGATAAGCAGTAGACTTCCTTGTAAGACGTTTTCAGATACGAAACGCAAGCTACTTTGTAGTGAATGCAATTAAACTCACAGCCAACAAAAATTGCTTCCTGCTTGATTGGGCTGGTAGGCACGCTTGAGACCTGGAACTAAGGCAAAATTTAAAAGAACGTTTAAACTCAGTGCTCGGCCATGCAGTTGAAAAGTATGAAGGGGTCCATTTTGCTTTAACCTTGTCTAATTTCACCACAGCCCTGTTGAGTATTTGTGTATTTTTTATATTCGCAGTTAGCCTCTTGCCTGTCTCAGCTGAACTCTGCTGTTAAGATATAGTCAAAATCCGCCAAGTGTAAGTTAGTTGGCCGTGCTTGTATGACCAAATGGATATACCCTTCATCGCTATTGCAGTTTATTTTCACGGGAAGCACTTCATCCTCTCAAATTGATTGGTTTTGTGTTCCTCTCCTTCACATTCCCCGGATTGCTTACATCTGCTCCAATGCTCATTTGAACAGCAATATAGGCTATCCTATAACGTTACATCCGTGCGATGGGATAATAGTCAGAACTAGATTTAAGGAGATTGTAATAATGAATTCACATGAAAAGAATTGTGAGCGGTGTTGGTTTATTCAGCATATCGTCGAGGAATATTAAAACTGCTTCTGGGAGACAAAGGTTTATATTTTAAGTTATCGTCACTGACGTATCATTAACAACATCATTCCTTTCGCACAAATCCAAAGGTAAAAGAGCCAGTAAATGGTCATATCATGTGACTAAACTTCAAGCGGGGACAAATGAGGCCCAGGTGCGACAGATACGCCCCCTACAACACTACCATGGAATTGAGCCGCATGGCTCAAACATTTTCTCTACAAGCATTTGGTGTTAAATTCCTCCCAAACATCACAAAGCTGAATATGCTGTTAATGAAAAACTAAAAAATGTTTTTTTCTCTGATATGTTTTGTAAGACCACTGTTGTTATGGTAATAGAAATGTATTTAAAAGTTATGTCAGTGTACACCCATTTTTTAAAAACTCAAATAAATTTCACAGTAGTGATTCCCCGCCAAATGACTGTTCTTCTGTGTGTTTGTTTTCCCCCCCAGTTAAGCAAAAAACTTGTGTGAAAGCGTGTGAAATTAAGACCACAGACTCTAATGCTCTGATGCTCATTCCCTTCCCTCCCAGTAGCGTCGAGTAATTTGACTGGGCCTGAAGTCTCTCACTGAAGAGCAGAGAATGGGAGAGGGTCTCGTGGGGGTGGGAATGATTTAGGAACAGTAGTTGGGGATGGGTGAGGCGGGGGCAGACATGTGGAGGTCTGTAATTGACTCTTTGAAATATAGGCCTAAGCATTGAGCAGATTATTGGGGGGCAGTTGTTGACTCCAGACAAAGCCATTCTGATATCATTAACAAACTCACCAAAGCGAGAGACAGGCTCCTCAGGTAACAGCAAGCTGTTAGAGAAATGGATGTGGTTCAAGGGGGCAAAATTAAGACACATTGTTTTGACCATTAAATTCACGACAATCTATTTAATCTATTTCAAGTGTACTAATTTACATAGTAGATATTATCCAGGGCAACATAGGTTTTATACAGTCAGACAGCTAATGAAGAGATTCTTGTATGGTGTTATTGTAAACATATTTACATATTCCTTTACTTCTTCCTGGTATTTGTTTTTACATTTTCTTCTTCATCCATGATTCAAATCCCTCATATATTTTATATGTGGACAAATATACAGCAACATTAAACATAAGACCTGTACTGATAAGCCATATAGTGACAAGGTCTCTGCATGCCTACTCAATACATTCACATAATAGATACAAACACAATCCCTATCATTAATGCCTCCTGTGAAAATGATGGACTGGTGGGGTAGACTAAAGGCACATTCTCCTTGCTGATTCTTAGAGCATACCTAATAGAACATCATATTCCAAATACTCTCGTACAATGAGACGAGAAAACATCTCATGAGAACATCTCCTTGGCTACAATTGCAGCTAACTCAGACATGAATGACATCTGGGGCCATTTATCCACCACAAAATAACATGCTCTGCAGATCTTCCCTGAAATCAGCGAAAAAAGAACCTCTGGTTTTTGTGTCACCTAGCCTTATTAGCAGAGGGTAACAGTGGTGTCCCTTGGAATGCATAGCTCTGAGGGTGACATGCAGGTTCCATTAAGAAAGACTCCGCTTTGTCTGTAGCCCTACTGGGGTAGCTAGATAGACAGACAGATACCCATGGGGAAATTGCGACGCTGCAGCAGTAAATAACACAAAAACATATAAATAAATCAAAAACAGTTAATACACAGGGTAAAGTTAAACACAGGGAAATCTACAGGGTTCTTTACAGGGTAATACACAGGATTATACACAGGTTATGTACAAAAATACAGTGCAAAAACAATGCAGTGCAGCTAGTACAGTTTCAGAAAAATAAGTGTTTAAGTGGTGCTACAGTGCTCACAGTAAGGCATTATAGTCATGCTAAAGGCAGTCGTCCATCTCTAGCATTTTCTTTGAAGGAAAGAACAAGCGTCTTTTATAACCAACACCCATTTAAACTTGCCTTGGTCATAATTATTAATTCACAATTTTACAACATTTCTAGAACTGAAAGACAATGGAAATTGCCGACATGGAGAGAAAAACAAACCCCTCAATGGGAACGTTAACCGAGTTATATAGCTATCATTTCTGATATTTTGGCTCCATGTTTAAAGACAAGACCTTTAAATTGCTTTCACGTCAAGTGGTTACACTACTAAAATAGTGTAGCTTTTGCTTCCTTCCGACTAGGCATTTAATTGCATCGAACGTCAAAAATATGTCTTGATGAGTATGCAGAGACTGATAGCAGCTAATTGACGCACGTTTTCTGGAAGCCGTCAGTCTCAGGGCGGTGCAAGCGTCACAATACACCGTCGCTAACTAACAGTATTGCCCCCCAATACATCAGTGGTATGTAAAACGGCCAGGACAGGGAACTTAATGTGCCTGAATTCAAAATAATGCTTATAAATTGCATAATTTGAGCATGAGAACAGGTTTTTCTTTAATGCTATCAATATAACTATCTAATAATATGGTAGATCGAAGCGAAGGGAAAGGTGAGAGGTTTTGATTAGAATGTTCATTTTGATTTTCATATGTGTTTAATCACGCAAAACACGTAATCAAATCAAAATTATAATTGCCATTTGATGGTTATGTCAAGTTAAATGCATGGGCTATCTGGCCTATATGTTAGCGCTACAGTTGCGTTATTCACATCGAAAGTAAAACTTCCTGCACAATATATTTTCAATGGAAGCGAAAACGCCGTAGCTATTAATTAAATATTTAGTGAACCAAAATACTTCCTACTTTGTTCTCCAAATAACCCAAGCACTCCAATTTTTTAAATCTCGAGAGTTTACAGTTTGAGTTTGAGTTTGTTTTTCAACAATGTGCAACAACAAAAGGGGTGTCATAAATAATATGTTTATAGTATATTTATTTTAAAAATAATTTAACATATAAATTACTTTTTAACGCATTATTTACCAAATATATAAACATTTTGTGACAACTTGTGACTCTGCACTGTGCGTCAACTAAAGTATTTAATTTTTACTTTGAATTACTGTACCCCTCATATGATAAATGGAACAGTCCATTTTTATGACGTATTCGAGTTTTGATACAGACTCGGCAGTTGGCAGATAAACCTGACCCGATTCGCCATTGTAAAATAGTATTAGGCGGTGGAAAGGGATAAGTTTAAATTTTTTTAGTTAGTTTTTTTTTTTTTTTTTTTTTTTTGGTTTTGTTGGGGGTGGGTAAAAGTTGTCTGTAAATTTTTTGGTGGACTTTTAATTTTTTCCTTACTACGCTTCTCCTTAAGCGACCATGGCATGTGGAGCAACGTTAAAGCGTTCGATGGAGTTCGAGGCCCTTCTCAGCCCTCAGTCTCCAAAGCGTAGAAGGTGCAATCCGCTGCCGGGGACGCCGGGTACACCGTCCCCTCAAAGATGCAACCTGCGACCACCAACGGATAGCCCGTCTCATTCGATGTCGCCTCAGACAATTGGAGGAGAGCACAGGCTCACGCCAGGTAATACGTTTTGTTGAAAAACGGATTTAATTGCGTAAAACCTGGAGTATTGAATTTAGGTGGGGGTTGGGGTGGAGTGGAATGGGGAGAGTCGAGATGATGATGGTGGAGGGGAGGGGGGATGTAAGATTACACGCAGATGTATTTAACTGGCACAGTGACTTCTTCAACCCTGATATTCCCGTATACATTTCGTCACGTATTGCCATCAGTAGACTAACGTTTTTCACTTATAGGCCGGTTTTAAAGGCTTTCCAACACGGTTCAAATCCAAGATTAAGTGCGGCTATAACGTTAGGTAGCTAGTATTGCCTCGCTTTTGTTGCTATCCTTGAACCCGTTAAATGTCTACGTATACATCAAGCTTTTTTATTTTGGATACACTCGGGGCGCAGGAACGAACGTTGGTGTCTTAGCTTTTGATGTGGAATCGAAAACGTCCACCGGTTAAACGTCCACACTTTGTTTATTACCGACAGTTGAGTGCCAACTTAATGCTAGCTAGCCACTTCGCTGTACTTATTTGTCTTTTTGTCTCCCCCTCTTTGAGGTGGGCGCGTTATCCAAAGTGAACGAATTTGCATGTAGGTGGTCGGCAGAACGAGGGGTTCCGTCCTGGAGTTTAATACTGCAAAGATTTGTATATTGACAACACTTCTGCTTAATTATTTTGCAATGGGTTATCGACAGTAAAGTGACGTTTTTTTCCTGTGTAGGCGCTAACCCTTGCATTACTGCATTTTGTTTGACCAATTTAAGAATAATCTTGATTTAAATGACAAACTAGCTACTAACTCCAAATCGGACACAGTGTAAATATCTTTATTTTGAGGGCCGAGCTCCCTGCCTTCCTTTCGATTATGTGCTGTGTGCTGATGGGGGTTGGGTGCAAACTCTTCCTTGTATTGAGGAGGAATGTCGCATTTTAAATTCACACTTTCGGGTCTTAATTTGGCTGTACTCCGCAAATTCGACATTGTATTTTATTCGAGAAAGTGTATTTTGCACAAAGCGCATCTTTAACTCGATAAGCGGCGACTCCTTACTTTTTAACTTAAAGGACACAACTTTACAAACGCGAATGGATTACTTTCTCTTGCGAAGTTTTTCATTTTGTTTCCAAAGGAAATATAAGCTACTTTCAGATTTGGGTTTAGCCCGAATGTATAGAAACACCGAACTGCTCGTTGTACTTTATAGTTCGCGGAAGCAGCGAAGAGTTTCATGACCAGAGATTCGCTTGTGGCGCTTGCTTTTACGAAATACAATCTCTAGCACCGCGTCACATCTGTTCTTTGTGTGAAGCCACTCAGCTGTTAGCGATAGTTATACGAAAATAGTTAAGGAAACGTGCTCTAGCTGCATGTCGTTTTTGGCAGTACTGTGCCGCAGAACGTTTTGGTCTTGAATCGGCATGGATTTGTTTTGTGTGGGAACAGACATGGTTTTGTGCCTTGTCCTTTGCACCCCACCCCCCAAATAAGGACATTGTTCTGTTCTTTTATTTTCTCTCTTATGGGAATTGAATGGCTTGGAGGCTGCTGGGGCCATGGGAGATAATTACCTGGATATCCCGTCTAAAATCCAGCGAACACATTGTATGCTGGGGGGCTGTGTCTAAATCCTTATTAAATGGCAGCTTTCTTTCAGATAAAATCTGATGACATTTCAGTGAGTAGCAATGGGGCCTACATTGCCTTTCTGAGTTGCTGTTAAATGCAGATCCCATTAGTTGACTCTTGGCGCTGTTCGAGACTCTCATTTCTAATTTGTAAGGATTATTTCTTAAATGCATTTTTTGGTGGTGTGTATAGTAAGAAATCAGTAATTTCATAGACCTGAACAGGGATAAACATCTATGACTCTGTCATTTATATGACCAGGCAACTCGGACAAGCAGCCTTTTGTTCCTAAACTGCACTTCTGCTGAGATGTAAACCCACCCACCCTAATTTCTTAGGCCTTTGTCTTGTAAGTGCCTTGAAAGGCTGTTCATCCGCTTGGGGTTCGCAGGGTTTGGCAATCAGTCAGGTGACTCCTTCCTTCCCTCGTTAGATACGGTTGACCCTGCTTTATTTCTTGTCTGACTTCTGATTTGGCAGAGCTGTCTCTGAAGTAATCCACCCCCTACACCTTGCGAATGCACACAGTCGTCTTGGTTTCAGTTGGCATCCGATGGCCTGATTTCAGTGGCTGGGTTCCAGCCCTTCTCAATTGACCCATATGGGGGTGGTGGGGAGTACAGCCCCTGAGTCTTGCTCTAAGTGGCAATGAATCGGGGCCCTGCCGACTGTGTCTGCGCCCATTGGATGGTACGTATTCAGTATTCCTCTGGTGCCTTGTTCTTCAGGTTTTAACCCCCAGTGCAGAAGGGGCTACCCACTCCTCTCTGGGGAACCATGCAAAAATTATTATTATTTTTTTTAAAGGTGTCTGGCAGGATGTGCTTTGATGAGAAGTAGTGAATCTCCCTTGCTTAACCGGCCTGCTGAGACAGCTTGGGGTGGAGTAAGCGTGGGTGTTGGCCTTACTGAGTTCATCCTATTTCTCGTTGTGAATGCCAAGCGGCCTCTCTGTAGAGCACACTGAGAAAAGGGCTGCTGTGTTTCAGTTTGGTCTGCTTTTCCTTTGTACCCAGCAGTGAAAGTGAAATGTGAAAGCAGCTTTGTGCTGGCAGGCCCGGTGAGGCTTTGGTCTGCAGCAGCTGTAATTGTGGTTGAAGACAAAGCCAGTTTGTGATCCTACAAAGAGCTAAAGAGCAACAGATATACAGGTGGGGCATGGGGAATTCTGTTAGAGCTCACGTAATTAGCTGAGCAGAAAAAACAAAATAAAAACAACTTGCATGGTGGAGGTATCTGGACCATTTTAATCTTTTGTGCGTGGTCTTTATGGATCAGGTGCCAATGGGTGTGCTGGTTATTGTTTACCCACAGTTCTAGTTCTGTGGTCGCCCAGGGCCAGAAACCTGAGTTGTGATATCACAAGATGCCCGAAAGTGTTTATGCGCTACGCGAGTGTATCAACCCGGGAGAAGTATCTTGGGGCTCGTTAGTGAACATAGGGTGTCATATATCCTGGCATGACCAGCTGACACGTGACAGAGGATGAGCTTGCCACATCTCACTTCCTGTGTTCTAACCCAGGCCATCGTCTCTTGACGGGTTTTGTCAGGTGTCCAGATTGCTGTGGACTGTCAGTGCTTGACCTGGAGTGAGCAGACGCTGTACCTCCTTTCCCCTTTGTGTGCTGGGAAGGCATCTTTAAACCACTATGGTTCTCATCCCACAATGCTTAATTCAAGGGTCAGTGAGAGCATAGGCATCATGGTATTGCTTTGCAGGAAAAAAACTAGAGGGGCTTTCCGTTTTGCTTTAAAGGTGTCAGATGCATCTGTCTTTTTAAATATTGATTTGGCTTTTTCAGAAGCCATAACTCAAGGGGCACGTGACCTTTGAGGTTCGAGAGTTTTCACCCATCTGCGCTTGAAGCTCAAGCCGTGAGTGGGAGGTTTTGCCGGAGCCTATAAGCAGCCCTGGTGTGGGTTGAGAATTTTGGCATGCCGTTGCACAGGTCTGCAGGAGCAGAGTGGGGCAGAGATGGCGGCGGTGGAGTGTGTGTTTGGGACCACTTGGTATCGGCACGCTTTCCACGATACTCTGCTCACAGAGCACCAAAAAGGGTGGCTGGTTTTGAGTGACGGACAGGTCAGGAACTTCCAAGGATTAGACCAAGATGGCTGCATTGAACATTCCTTCACCTTGCGGTCTTCAGAACGGATTCGTTTCTCTTGTCTGAAATGGTAAAATGTAAGCCCGTTCAGACTTTTACTCTTGTGGTGAATGGACTCCCTACAGACCTTTTTAGGTGCATTTCAGCCAACCCAGACTTTCTCTTTTCCCTGCTTGTGTGAACATGAGAAGCACTGCAGGAAGACGCCCCTCTGGACTCCAAGAAATGATAGGGAAA
>JAOYSI010004406.1:20811-46964 GCA_025775065.1 Hiodon alosoides
ATTGCCATCCCGAGTCACTGGGACTCAGTTGCTGTCCGTCAACCTGTTTCCCGTGTTCTAATAAAGTCTGGGTTTAAGTCCTGGCTTGCTTGTCATGCACGGTGACATGTTCTTGCCCCCTGTTTTTTGTGCAGACAGGGTAATTTAAAACCTCTATCACTAGGGAACAAACTGTTGTTTTGAGGAAGAAGTGAAACTTGAAGGTCTTGATTCAGCAGCTCTCTCTGCTTGGAGGAGACGCTGGAAGGAGTTGTCTGACGAAAGGGGGTCTACATCACCTCCGCTAGATGATTGAGCTTCCTCAACTTTCAGCCAAGTTTGCTCTTTTTAAACGAGTTCCATTAAATAGAATTTCTGGCATTTGCCATACATCCGCGTTTGCACAAATCCATAAATTTTGAACTGAAAGTGGATGTGTACCTGGGACGCACTAGTGTGGTTTCCGATTCTGGCCATCATGTGCCTAGAAACTTCTGGCCAGTCAACCTCTCCTCATGTCCCCTTTTTGCGTTGTGTTCATCTTTTGAAGTGGACGAGGCCTTTAGTTGGATGATGGTTGCAGCTGACCCTCTCCCCCTTTGTCCTCTACAGAGCAGATCTTCCAGAACATCAAGCAGGAGTACAGCCGCTACCAGAGGCGACGGCAGCTGGAGGGCGCCTTCAACCAGAGCGAGGGAGCCGGAGCCAGCGAAGGACAGAGCCACAGCCCTGTACTGCCTGCCCCTAGCTCCCCCCCAGGTCAGCCCCAGTGATCTGTTCCTCCCGCCCCTCACCGTCGATGTCAGTCTCGTAGCCCCTGCCCCTGCCACACGGTATTCAAACAGCTTTGTATTTAGACCCTCCCCCTTTTCCCGGTTGATCACCAGGAGGTGGCTTAGGGCTATTCATTGGGCCTTGCAGAGATTTTTTAAATGAGCCATCAGTATTTTCGCGTGTTGGAAAAATGAGTCGTTAACTTCAGGTCACTTACAGTACGTGTCCCACTTTTTCCAGGCCAAGCCGACTGCCTCCCAGTCTCACACAGCCACCTCTGCCAATTCCATAGTTACTGAAGGGCAGGTGGGCGGGCAGCAAGCAAACGTGCTCCTGGTTTAGTTCCTCTGGGACTGCACTGCTGTTGTGTCCTGGCCCCCTTCATCCTTGCCTCACGGGGCCCTCGCAATGCTCAGAGACACTAATGGAGTCAGTGCCTCACCCAGTTGCCAGTGTGTCCGTTCAAGGTTATTTTGCTGGGCGTCCTTGCATGGCAACCATTCAGCCACTGTTGTCCCCCCACTCTGAAAGTTCTGCCTGTGTCCTTGTCCCTACAAGGGTACTGCGTTTTACCTTCTGGCTGCCACTGATCCATGTTGGCTTTGTGTTTGGCAGAATCTTCAGGGCTGACCAGTGCCTTCTGTCTGCTGCCTTGGCGACTGCAGGCTGGCAGAGAGGGACGGGCCTCTCCAATCAGCGCTGAATCTGCAGTCTGTTTAGGCAGGCGGTTGGAAGTGATGAGCCCAGATGTATTTAGGGCTACCGTTTCCCCACTATAAATAAGACTGCAGGTGGCAGTGACGGGGTCCACCTGCCGCCAATGCAAGTGTTACGGCTGGGATCACACCCGATCATTTAGCACAAGAGAACAGCCCTAAATATGCTGGATTTAGTTGGGTACCAACTAATACGTTTTGGATGATAAATTATCTGTCGGATGGTTCATGAGAATTTTATATTTTAGCAGTACCTAGAGATTGCTTTTTTTCTGGCTTTGTTTTTTAACATGTGTATGAAATCTGGTACATATCTTTTGTGTGTGCCTCAGTGCAACATTTCAAGCTGATTGGATAAAGTAGGACTGAGTAAGCATTTGCATGTTATTGGCTCACCGTTTAGCTGAAAGTGTTACCATCTCAGTTAAGTTGGGACTCGGACCGATCGCACCTTTGCTGCCATAAACTGGGCTTAAAGGAGCAGATTCTCACACTGGCAAAGCAAGCCCTGACCTGCCATTTATGTCTGTTCCAGGTGCCTCCTCAGTTAGGAAGGACCAGCCCTCGTTCACGCTGCGGCAGGTGGGATACCTGTGTGAGCGCCTCCTGAAAGACCACGAGGAGAGGATCCGTGAGGAATACGAGCAGATCCTCAACACCAAGCTTGCAGGTACAGCCCACGCTCCTGAACCTATGTCTCTCTCCTCGGCGTCACCTTCTGTACGTATTCCGTCTTTCCGATCATGTGTAGCTCCAGTTTCCTGTTTCACGGAGGTAGTGGTGGTGTAATCTCCTCTGTGTGGAATAAGATTTGCATCTCGGCGGGGGAAGGCTGGTGGCGCTTGACTGCAATTAACTGCATAATGGGCCATCACTGCGTTGGGGGTGGGGTCTCCAGTGTGGGCTTTGATTGGCTGCAGCCCAGTTTGTATAACCGTGGCAACGCTGCCCCTCCCCACGCGATGTTACCCACTCACCTTGTCTCTCTCTCCCCCCTCCTCAGAACAATACGAGTCCTTTGTGAAATTCACGCAAGACCAGATCATGCGGCGATATGGCGCCAGGCCAGCCAGCTGTGAGTATTGCAGGGAGCAGTGTGCGGACGTTTTCATTATAAAGCCCACGCTGTGAAAAGCCCAGTGCTAAGTGGCTGTAAGAGTGCTTTTGGTGTATAAATTGCATTAGGACGTGTCCATGGTGGCTTTGAATGCAGTTTGGCCTGTCTGTCTCTGCGCAGAAGTCTAACCTTTTCCTAACCCATGTCTTTCAGATGTTTCTTAAAGAACGCAACCAATCGGTACCAGCTTTCTTTCCACGAGAAGGCTGTACTCCACAGCCCCCCCCTCCCACTCTGTTTTGTTTGTTTTGGGTGCCATGATTAAGCCTCCCCCACCCTGAAGATCCCTCCCCCACCCTGAAGATCCCTCCCTCACCCTGAAGATCCCTCCCTCAGAAGTGTCGCTGTCGGCCTGTTAGGCCTAAAAACTGAAGCAAAAAGTCCTCGTTGATATGCGCTTTCTTCAGCAAAAGAGAACTCGAGCAAAGCAGGTTTGTGTCAGGTCAGGTCCCTAGGCACTGTAGAAAGCTCAGCTACTGTGACTGTTCTGTATTACCATCCAGCATTGTTCTCCCTGTGGCCGCTGCCAAGCCTCGCCTCTCTGCCCCATTTCTCTTCTGCAAGTTGAACCTGAGGATGTCCGTGTTTATTTTCCTTTTATTTTAATAAAAGCTCTGTGATGAGACCTTTTCTCTATGTAGATAATTCATTTCTCAGATTCTGTACTATGGTGCACTACAGTTTATTGTACAGCTGTTTTTGAAACTTACCGTTTGAGTTTGACTTCTGGTTTCCTCCTTTGGTCAGCAAGACCTAAAAGGCAACCAGAGATTGATTCTTTGTTTGCTCAATTTTAAGTCCCAGTTTCCTTAATCTCAAACTCCAAATGGTGGCTTTATCCTTTTAGTTTCTCTGGTATGAAAATGTATGTAAAATGACCTGTGCTCAGTTACTACAGATATTAATGTCCACATTTGTACAGGGTCCTTTATCTCCTGCTGAAGACTGCTTTTAAAAAAAAAGTCAATTTTAAGGTATATTACAACCTGGGGTACAAAAATCAGTAAAATTAAGGTCATTTGGAGGACAGAGGTGTCCCTCTACAGTGCCAGTTTGAATGTAACCTGGTGTTGAGCAATCCAAAATTGGTGCATTATTATAAACGTGTTTTGAACTGCCTAAGGATGCCAGTGAGAATTGTTGATGAACAGGGACTCTAACTAAAGTTAGAGTTTTAGGGGACCCATGGGGAGCAAGTGCATTTTCTCTGCTTTGCCTGAATGTCCTCTTCCACATTTGACTGCCAATGTTTTCATTTGTGGACTTTTCTATTTCTATTTTTATGTATGAAAGACACCCGTTTTCAACTGCTGGATCAAGGTGAACAGTTCTTAATGCTCACACCAATGAGAGATGTTCAATTTGGAACGTATGCTAAATGCCTTGCCCAAGCTTGCATACAATTTACAACCACAATGTTATTCAAATGCATCCATCTTTTCCCTTCATTTTGAAACGACTGAAACGTTTCATTTGTTTGTTAATGCGCATTACGGCTGGGATTCAGTTTCAACATGTTGGAGCTGTAATACATGTAATGCACTTTTTACATTTAAGTTTTTATTTTTGGTAAGTACCTAAACCACCCAAAATTGGGTTATTGGGGACACCTAACCAAAAGTGACTTGTTTCTATTTTCTGTACAGTTTCCCCATTTTTTTTTTTTTGTTTAGTGCTGAGGGTTCAGTTGAAAATAAACACATTGGAGAAAATGTGTCTTGGTTTTCACTTATTTCAATGTTCATAGACTGTATGGTGCCACCTTGTGTTAGAGCTTGTAATCGTTACTACCGGCAAGTCATAATGAAAAAAAGAAAGCGGAACCACCACTTTGGGGGATTAAAGTATTAGTCAAAGTATTTTATTTATAGTCAAGTACACCGAATAACATTTCATTCTGAACGATGAAATTCTTGTGACATGTACGCGACATTACGTATTAATTAAAAATATATAATGTAAAGATAATGGTGGAAAATACAAAATATACATAATAGTGGCGGGGAAGATGGGAATGTGGGCATTATAAATTAAATTTTAAATATTATAAATAAAAGGGTTGTGCCTATAAATGGATTAATTAAAATGTAATGCACATAGAAAGTGACCAGAGCATATGAAGTGTTCGTGTGATCAATAGATCAGTGTTGCTGGTTGAGGAGCCTTATGGTCTGGGGATTAAAACTGAGTCTGGTAGTGCGTATCCTAATGCTCCGTTAATGCCTACTAGACGGCAACAGTGTGCACCGACCATAGCCTAGGTGGCTGTATGGCGGATCGTATTATTGAATCTCATTAAATGAGATCTGGAATTTAACACATTGTTTATTTTAAATTAGTAATTTATTGTAACTGAAAATGTTCTATGAGTAAGTCTCGTAAAAAATATAGCCATCTTATCGTTTCTATGGATAATTTTCTCGAAGAGGGAATGTCACTTCCTGCTTCAGACGTCAGAATCCAGGTGTGTAGAGTGGTGGAACAGGTAAGTTCGATAGTTTTATAAATCATTGAAATCATTGAAAATTTGGCTAAATTTTGCTGTTCTATTAAGTTGCACCTTATACGACCCTGTTCGTAGGCGGGAATTAGGTTTTTTATTTATTTAATAAATTGGAAGCGCTAGCAGGGAAAGCAAAGTCTATAATTATCGTTAAATTACAGGAAGAGACGTAATTATAGCGCCCGTCATTTTCAAACATCTTTTAACTCCTCTGTGGGCTTGTTTGCTAGGGGAATTGAGACAATGGACCGTGTTTCTGAACGTGTTTAAATAATATGTGTACTTATGGTTTTATGTTTTTAGAAGCTAAAGGAAAAGAAGCTAATGCAATTGAGCCCATCGACTGCTCTGCATGGGTGAGGCTGGGTGGTAGGTGTCGTTTCGTACTTCCATTCTTTTAACGAGGGTGTTGTTGTGTTGTGTTGTGTTGTGTTGTTGCTGCGTAAATCGATTATTTTACATGATCTTTCCGTATAAAGAAATTAATTAAAAGCACTGTATGGACACGATAATAAGTCGTTGACCAACACTCACTCCAATAAAAGCGTTGAATAAGTTAGAAACTGTTTTAGGCAGCCTAGGTCCCTAATCAACGAAACACTGAGCACCAGATCCACAAGGTGTTCTGTGGTATTGTAGCACAATAACTGATCCAAATGAGTAATTAAAGTTGCGAGTATCTGTTTCTTGTCAGCCCCTAGTTTAAAGTAAAGCAATTAAGTGAATATTAGAAAGCGCATATTGATCTGTTATTGTTGATCTAAACACCTTTTCTGCCACCCGGGGTAATAAGATTCGGACGTTTACTGTGCAAAAGAATACTTTACAACAACTCAGAGAAAAAGCTAAATATCGGACTTGGAGAAGCTGTAAACGTAAAACATCTGTTCGTTGACTTTATAACAATACATGACGAATATAATCTGATACGGACAGGTCGCTGATACGATGTTCACTCTTATTATCCGACATTGAACATTCCTCATGTTGAAAACTGACAGGCAGTCCGCTGTTCGGGTTTCATTGCTTTTCAGTAAGCCATCAAATTTTATTCTCTCTCCTTTCTACCTGTACTCCCAAACAATAACAAGAACAAATTAATTATCACCTGAATACACCCTGAGGTCAGTCTGTCTGAATGTTTCCCTCACCTTGCAGGCACTAAACCATGGATAGCCAGGACATTGAGGAGAGCGACCCTCTGCGTGTGGAGGTGGATGGGAGAGAGTGGGAGCCTGAGCCAGAAACGGAACCGGAGCCAGAACCAGAATCAGACCCGGAGGATGGGGAAGCGGTCGGCTGCTGCCAGAGGTTTCATCGCACCATCTCCAGGTGGATTCTACCTGAGGATGCTCGCGACACGTACCTGGAGCGGGCCAACTGTTGGCCCCCTCCGGTATTCATCATCCTGATCAGCATAGGCGAGGTAGAACATGATCTTTTCTCCACTATGGCCCACTACCATGTTTGGTTTAGGCAAGGTAGAACGTGATCTTTTCTCCACTATGGCCCACTAACACATTTGGTTTAGGCGAGGTAGAACGTGGTCTTTTCTCCACAGTGTCCCGCTACCACGTTTTGTTTAGGCGTGGTAGAATGTGGTCTTTTCTCCACAATGGCCCACTACCACGTTTTGGTTTGGCTCGCCATAGGTATGCGGAATGATGAGGAAAGTGTTATGTCTTTTAGATTTGAAATCTGAACTGTAAAAGCAGCAATTTTTTAATTAAAATGGGCCGATAAACATGATAAATACTGTTAAGTACATAATGTGTACATAAAACACCCATGTCAAAATTAGCAGTTTATGAGTCTGAGTAAGGCATCTTGCAGTAAACAAAGTCCTATCACTGCAGCTGCTGTGCAGTGTTGGTCTAACCAGCTAGAGGTCTGAATTAGTACAAAAAAAGGGTGATTGTTTCACTATCTTAATGTTTTCACTTGCGGCTCACTGCTCAGAATGCATTCTGGCCCACAAAGCCCATGGCTTTGGTCACCCCTGGTTTCACCCACAGGAGGACGATCAGAAGCCTTGGCAAGACTATATTTAAATGGTTAATAAATCTTCTGTATTCATCTCCTTTACCCCAGTCAGGAGAAAGAGGCTGTACAAGCTGGTTAACACCTAACCTCACTGTCAGTTTAAATAGTGATGTGTGGCAGGCTTAGGATGTGGCCATGTCAGAGCTGATGAAAACCGTGTCCTTCACTTCCATCATTCTTGACTTTTCCTCTCTGTTCCATGCAATCCCACCGCACACCTCCTGTAAGTATGGAGATGACGTGATTTTGCCCTCATTAGTTGCGCTAATGGTTGGGCTTGGTTAATATCAACACAGAGTTTGGCAAGGAAGTGGGATGTCTAAATAAATGGCACTCTGTTCGAAGTCGGGCCCACGCTATTGTCACACACTCATTGTCCTGGCTGATGTATACCGTTCCAGTGTTTGTGGTGTACTTTGACCATTGTGTGTTGTTCTGTGTACTTCTTGGCTGGGGGTGAGCTAATGTAGCAACCTCTGTGGCCACGTGCCCTGCTTGCAGCTGGCGGTCTTCATCTACTATGCTGTGTGGAAACCACAGAAACAGTGGATAACTCTGGGCGAGGCCATCTGGAAGAGCCCGCTGACCTACCAGCCCGACCGGCGATCAGAGATCTGGCGCTTTGTCTCCTATATGTTTGTGCATGCCGGGTAAGGGCGATTGAAAGCAGCTGTACCGATGGCCGCCTGCACGGTCTATCCAGTGTGCTCACAGCCATGTCCGTTTCTCCTCCGACCCTCTAGGGTGCAGCACATCTTGGGCAACCTGCTAATGCAGCTGCTGCTGGGCATCCCCCTGGAGTTGGTGCACAAGGGCTTTGAAGTGGGAGTGGTCTACATGTCTGGAGTCCTCGCAGGTTGTCACCCATATACCCTATGTTACAAAGTAGACGTGGGTGTTCCCCTGGTTTGTATAAGAAGCATTCTCGCACATGTGTGCTCACAGAGGCTTTTGACCATGCCTTTATAGCAGTGGTTCTGAAACGTTTTTGTCCCAAGGCACACCTTTGTAAATATTAAATTTCCAAGGCATACCATTATTTTCTCAAAATACAATGATGCGCACATCCTCAAATGTGAAATAAATTGTATTAAACCCTATGCTGCCCCTGAAACACAAATAAAAAAAAAAAGCTTGAAACCATATTTTTGCAAAACTGTTTTAATTTTTTTCCCCAGTTAATTTTATTGTTAATTGTATAAAAATTAATTTAAATTCTTTTAAATGATGAATTGATTCTTTACCAACAATACAGCATGTTTTATTAAGAGCATTAACCTAAGGCCAACAAGACTTCACACACACACTCGCATACCTACACTTTCAAATTAGTAACTGAGGCTTCAGTGACAGTGGCATAAGAGAGTAGTTCTACACACAAGAGCGTTTCAGGGACAAAAACTTGAAACAATGTCTTGAGGTATGATAACCTTGGTATCAGCGGAATAATTGACTCTGGCCCAATTCGCGTTGTGGCCGCATTACCACCTCAGGGTGTGCATTCATTTTCAAGAATTCAACGATCCATTATGAATTATTCCTTACGCAAGGACAAATTCCACGGCACACCAACCCACCTCTCACGGTATACCAATATGCCACGGCACACCGTTTGAGAACCACTGCTCTATTGGGTCTAATTACAAGGTCAAATAAGTTTCACCTCTGTGTTCACCTGTCTGTGGATAGACAGTTTATTGTGGAATTCAAGGTAGACCCTGTTTAAATCTGGAGCAAAGGTGGTCATTTGATCAGTTCCCCGTTGTGTAGCTCTCCAACAACATGCAGGGATGTCAGTGGCTCTGTGTGAATGTGCTCCCCTAGGCTCTCTAGCGAGTTCCATCTTCGACCCACTCAACGCCCTGGTGGGGGCCTCTGGGGGCGTCTACGCCCTGATGGGGGGTTACTTCATGAACGCCATTGTGGTGAGTCTGCACTCTCACATGTCTTTCTACCGACCTCTCTGACCAGGTCGCACTCTGATCTTCTCTTTCCTCCCCTCTGCAGAACTTTAGGGAGATGATCCCTCTTCTTGGCGTGTTTCGGATCGTGGCCATCGTGCTCATTGGTAAGTCTGAAAGTTAACCTCAGTCAGAGTCAGCCAGTCAAAAGCCCAGTCAATGCATCGTTATCTGGGGCATTCTTGGCAGCGTGGAGCTGCAGACCACGTGACCATGTGCTTATATCTATTTGGTTTGCTAGTGGGGACTGATATGGGCTTCGCTCTCTACAGAAGATTTCGGTCTCACGAGGACGGTTTAAAGGTAAGAGCCACTGTTTACAGTAGGCGTACGCTACCTGTGTGCTGAACTGTGGATGCAGATTCAATTCAAACACCCAGCTTGGGTGGTTTTTGCGGATGGAGGGAATGCATGGAGGAAGTTTGTTAGACAGGCTCGTCCTTTGGTGTCAGACGCCTTAGGTTCAAATTCACTAAGTCTTAAAGAAGTAACCACAGTCGATGGTTTGGCCACCATCACAAACTCTCTATTTAACACCCCAATGAGAGCCGTTCGCCTCTCCAGCTACATTCATCAGAATTCTCAGTTTTCCTTTAGTTTCCCAGAAACCGGCATTTCCTCTAGTCTGTGTTTTGATATACACCCAAGTAATTTGGCTCTCTGCTTTGTGTGACTTTTCCTGTCCTGTTAGTTTCCTTATGCCCCATCCCCTCCCCCCCCCTCCCCCTTTGTTCTGTTAGAAAGTTTTTCATTTCTTCAATGTGCAAGTATTCTTTTGCTCTCTCTCTCTCACACTCACAGACGAACACAAACCCAATCTCTAGTGCCGCTAGCCAACAAAACCGCCGCTGGTTTCAGATCCACACTCATCCCCGGTCTCCTCTGCCCGTAACCCTTGCAGGTTTCGTTCGTGGCCCACATTGCGGGAGGGGTGGCAGGCATGACGGTTGGCTACGTCTTCTTCAGCAGCTACAACCAGAAACTCCTCAAGGATCCCCGTTTCTGGCTGTGCATCGCTGGGTACATCGCCTTCCTGCTGTTTGCTGTGCTCTTCAACATCTTCCTGTCGCCCGCCTAGTGGCTGCTCAAGCACAACTCAAAGTCCTTGCAATCCAATAGCGGGGCATTACAGGACTGCCAAAGTTTGTTTTAGCTGTCAAGGAATATTATTACACACAAATCTTTTGCTTTTACATCCTGTAGTTCAGGAATTGCTCAGGTTTTTTTCGATGACTTGATAAATAACATACTGTAAGTTAAATTGTTTTATTGGTTGAAAAACTGGGGCGTATTTTACGCTACATGAAAAATCAGTACCTATGCTCTTCTGTAATTGGAAGAATATTTTAAATCTCAGTCTGTACATATGTGATGGAATCACAGTACCTATGCTCTTCTGTAATTGGAAGAATATTTTAAATCTCAGTCTGTACATATGTGATGGTACATACATGTTTACACCAGAGTAATATTACTAAGCAGGGACAGGGAGTTACTTATCCAGAGGTAGTGATTATAGAGCCTGTGAAGCGTTCCCCTGCAGATTCTGCTTTGTCTGTGATTCATTTACCTTCAGACAGGAAAAAAACTTTGTCGGTTCCATACAGAACTTCCCTTGGTCCTTGCCTTGTTTTGGCCATGACAAACCCCTGTTGCAGTGAGTAAAACTGTTACATTGATATTTACAGGAAGCAAACCATCCTTACAGTTTCTAGTCTGTAGCAGCTCTGTCCTTTCTGCTGTTTCTCTTTTTGTACCATTTCTACCTTTTTGTGCCTCTTTGTTTTGATGGCACACATGGGGGGTTTGTTCAAGGTGTCTTAAACCGGTTGGTGTTTTTCGAGTGTTGTCTCATTTTGATACAGCAGGGGGAAGCACTTACCATGTTTTAATATGCAGTCTAAATATTAATTGGCTTATGCCAGTATTTTCCAGGCAAGACCCTAAATTGGTCAGAAGTCCACTGGAAAAAAATTTATTCTTTTTTTCCCCGTAAATACTGCTGCCACCCCCAGCTTTGATAACCAGCAAAGGATTTGACAAAAAGGCTGGGCTTTTTGGAGAAAGTATTTTATTATTTGTGGAGGTTCCTTTATCCAACAAATCAAGATTCTGCTGGTTTCCAGAAACATTAGTTAAAAGTCCTTTTTAAAATTTAGTTAAAATGTTCTTGTTGTGAAGACTTCGAGCCCCGAGGTCCTTGTGTTTACCTTCTCTGACATTGACATCCGTTCACTTGTTTATTATTTTTAATATATCTGATGGAATTTATAAACAAAAATTGGATTTTTATATAAATGAATAACATAAAAATGTGTATGATTGGTGGGGTTAAGCCTATGTATTACTTTATGTAATTCATATTACTGTATTTTTGTCCAAATAAAGATTGCGGTTTGGGGGGAGACTCTTGGATCCCAGCTCTTGAAATCTTACTGTAATATTTTACATTTAGCCAAAATTGCTGCGTAATAAACCAGGTGTTAGCTAAAGGTGTTAGCCTCAGCCTCAGCTATGAGAGTAAGCAAAGGAAAATGAACAGTAATGCTAATCATGGTCGTTAGAGCCACAACTTACATCCAAGGAAAGCCAGCGGAATGCCACGTCTGTAATGCCAAGAGGATCAATTGCTGGTCCATTTCTATTGGCTCTTACAGTTACAGCAGATGCTTTTTATTTGATACTTGTGGTTACGCTTTTTCGGAGTGATGCCAAATAAGTATCTCAGTGGGTCAGAGCAGGGTCTGTCACTTCCTCTTCTCACTTCCTCCATTGGCAACGGATGCTTTATCAGTCATGATGAGTCATATTATTATTTTTTTCCCCTTCCTCAAATCCCAGTACAGATGCATTGCTTGAGGAGGCTATGGCTCTGCTGTCCTTGGGAGCTTGGTTTGTGCTCAATTGTACTGTGTGGGACAAAGTGTGACCCCTCTGCTTGTCTTGCTCAGATTTGGCCCCATCCTTTCCCCAGGGACTGCTGTTGGATGGCTCAGTTCTCAGCTGGTGAAGGGAATGCTGTCACTGATACCCATTGTATGAGCAAGAGCCGGAAAGAGAATCATTTCGGCAGCTTCTGAGGCCCATGCCGTAACTATACAAATGTCAGTAAACTGACTTCCAGTCTCTATTGTAATGAAAAAAAGTTAAATTCTATACTACTTTGCCTATTTTGTGCATTTTTCTATGCTAACATTAAAACCCATGGATGGTTGATACTCAGCAGGTTACATACTCAGGTCATGTCAGAATAAATCTCAGAACACAGAAATATTTTGATAAAAAAATTGAGGTTAAACTTGCACTGCTCTGCATGCTGTCCAGCACTGAATTCCATTGCCTACAACACAAAGGGGAAAGTTGATCCTCACTGAACATTGCACACACATTTAAGGGACTGCCTTTCCTACCGATTCTCCTTCAACAGTTTAGAAACAGTTTACAATGGTATCAGGGGGAGAGGTATGAGAAGACCACTGGGGAACTGGCCAGCGAGTACGAAGATGGGGAGTTCCATAGATCTTCCTGAGTCAGTATCAGAGTGTTTCTGTTGAAGCCTTTCAGAGCTCATCTCTGAAGACTCCACACAAAAAAATGTGGCACCTGTCATTGAGAAAAGAAAATTGAGATTTTTACATGGCATATTTTAACTTCTGCGTACATGTTCATAGTCATGTTCAACAAAGTAAAAGTGAACACTAACAAAGGACAAGCTAACCGTGCTTCGGAAACTAAAGTTGCCACTTTATTCAGCGGCTCATGAGTTTATAAGTTACAAATTGAAGGCAACATTACCTTTGTAGTGAGATTTATATTGATGGCTGCCCTTTTAAACCATTTAGCTCACATACATTATCATATACACTCAGTGGCAAATTCATTAGGTACACCACCCTGCTCAAGAAATTGGATTGCTCCTACATGCAGTGAATCATGAGGCCATGGCTTGCTATATAAAGCTGGCAGACGGTCATCCGACTGAACATTAAAATAGGCAAAACGTGTGACATAGGCGACTTTGAGAGTGGAGTGACCATCGGTGCCACCCACGCTAGTTCCAGTATCGAAACGGCTGCCCTCCAGGGCTTTTCTCGCACAACAGTCTCTAGGGTTTACAGAGAATGGTGCAACAAACAAGAACAGCCAATCAGCGGCATCCTGATATATGGCTCTTTTTGAAGGCAAAATCAGAAATGATAATTCAGTGCACATTTAGATTTAATCTAAAATAAGAACCCGAATCGTATTTAATACTATTAATAAGTGTTTTTTTTCTTTTTGACAGATACAACCTACCATGTCGTATCTTTCATATGAAAATCTTTTTTTTAAATTAGGATAACTTACCAGTTTTAATAAAGTTTTTATCTGAATTTATTTTTGGTGGATGCCGTATAACATAATAAATAACATGATACTTTACATAAAATGGTTGGAAGAAGCTATTAAAAGCCTTTATATATTGGATATATACATTTAATTTCTGATATTAGGTTGCCAAACTTGTGTGCTTAAAAAAAAAAAGTGATCATATTCAAGCACAACTATGGACATTCTACCTAGGCCTCAAGGTGTTAAATTGTTTTTCAGCTAGAGCAGACACCAGGAACTAATACAAAACAGGAGGTTGAAACTGCATGGCTTTCCAGACATTTCACACAGGCAAACAATAGCTTGTTAATATCAAGAACTGGTTATATCAGACTTATGATATATGTAAGAACTAGAATTGAATTAGATACCCTGAAGTAGACAAGGATTTTCACAATCTACAAGTATCGGGTACTGACCTCTGTGAGCCCTCTTTTCCTTTACCATGGTTTTATTGCTGACTTTTTCATACTATTGATATCTTCAGTATTCCTAAAACAATACTATGTCTAAAGTCGATTTCTGGTTTAATAAAATCACTAATTGAGAATCCATTAACATTCAGTAAAATATTTCAGTTTACCGCTCTTGCAAATTAAGTCGGCAATGCCATAGCTTACACGGGAGACATTTTCCTGCACTTGTGATCCCCTTGTAAGCACATCTTGTTGGACACGTAACTTCTTTTTCAGATCACTTGCTTTCTCATTTCGTGCGAGGCCTGTATATCTGCAGTATGACGATGCATGTTTTGTTTCGTAATGTCGTCTAACATTATACTCCTTTGTTACAGCAACAGACTTTTGGCATATCAAACAAACAGTTCTTTCTTTATCTTCAGTAAAAAAGTAGCTCTCGCCCCATTTGTCTTGAAATGGCCTCTTTTCTGTACTCCACTTTCTTTCTTTTGACCAACCACTGTCCATTTTGAAACTATCGTACTCTCGCTCACAATGCACATATCCGCAGCGTGATCTTGCACACTCTGACAACAGCTATGTTAAGATTCACTCGTCACAAAACTCGCTCATTCACAAAAAAAACACATAATTCTTTTTGTCGTCCATTCTCAAAGTGGAAGCAAGCAAATAGCATCTTTGTGCAAGCAAATAGCATACTTCCAAACCAGAAACTATTTTTTGTTTTGTTTTAATGTACTTTGTATTTGTACCCTTCTGTGGGCCAAATCAAGTACGCCATAGTTTGGGAGGCCCTGATATAGACTCTATAAAAGAGCCAGCAGAGCTTAAAGAGAGCGGAAGGTTTGAGATTAGTAGGACTGGAAAAGTCGGTTTGGTGGCTGATTTTAGTTTGGTTGCTTATTTTATTCAGTTGAAACACTACTACTGATATTCTTTATGTAGTTTGTGCTACCAGTTTTTTTAGGGGGAGGGAAGGAACTGCCTAAAAGGGGGGTTGAAGCGTGGCCTGTGTATGAGTGTTTTTTTTTTACATATTTCATGAATTGGACTTTATTGTAATAATATCTTTTTCTCATTTTTGTATGGTCCGTTTGGATGCATTCTGAACCAAAAAAGTTTGGCGGTAGTGTCTCTCACTGTACTGTATGTCTTGTAGTATCTGATTGCCGGCTGGCGTACACAGCTGTTATACATCATTAGTTGTGCTAGCGTCAAAGCTGTCTGTGTGTGGCTTGTAGTTCATTTTATTTTTCATGTTTTTTTCCCTACAGGACCATTGAGACTAGCATGATCAGTAACTGGGACAGTAATTTTAATTGGTCGTCTTCTGGAAATGACCCATTGAAAGGTAAACATTTAATTTACTTGATCTTTCCTTTACAAAGGTTTTCAGGAACACAGGAGCACAGCTTCACCGACTTCCCAACATCTTCATTGGGCATTGATATATATATGATATTTATATACCTGATTATATATGAAAAATAAGAGCAATAAAATCATGCAAAAAATAAAATCCCGCAAGGGGGACCGGTTATGTTGGTGGAGTGAAGCTTAATCAGGTCAGTCTCTATTTATTAATTATCAAATCAATCTGTCTCATTTTACATTAATTAAGCAATAAATTAAGGATTACTATTAACAATTGTATTCACTTTCGGGAAAATAGATGACCCCCCCCAAAAGCACGCCAGTGGCAAGGAAAAACTCCCTAGGCTGTTAGGAAGAAACCTTGAGAGGAACCCTGCTTAATGGGGGAGCCTATCCTCCGCCTGCCGGCACTAGAAGCTGAATTAAAGAGTCTAATTTCCATAGTGTGTGATGCCCTCCAGTAGAGGAGTTGAGGGAAAATCCAGAACGTTGTCATATTCGGAGGAGAAGAGTGGGGGCCCAGATGGCTGGAGTCTGGTCTAAAGGTCTATTGGTTGCTGTGGTGAAAGTGATGCAGTCCTGCAGGATGCCTCAAGTGATTGCTCAAAAGAGAGAGATAGCACATTGTTAATGCTTACCTATGGAAGCAGGATGATCTCAAGTTAAGTCATTTGGAAAGTGAAACTTTATGAGTGGTCACAGCTACATATATATATATGGCAGCATACAAAGAGGGTGAGTGCCGGGAACGACACATGGTCATGAAGGTGGTCCGAACCCATCTCGCCCCACCAAAGGCAGAACCCAGTCAACTAGGGGGGAACCACTAATGATGGTGCGACAACAGGAATGGTTCTTAGCACCAAAACAATTCTTATAGCCACAGTCCTTTCTCAGTCACAGTCCCCCTATTGAATATATGCAAGTTTAAATAGATTTTTATGATTTTGAGACTGTGTTTGATTCCCGCACAAACTTTGGGAGGCTATTCCATAGTTGTGGAGCTCTGTTTGCAAATGCTCTTCCTCCAGATTTTGATTTGGTTACACTTGGTATATATAGATTCCCAGCCTCTTGTGAGTCAAGTAATCTAGATGAGACCTACGGGACTATAATATCTGTCAGATACAAGGGAGCTAGCCCATTGACAGCCTTAAACGTTAACAGAAGTAACTAAAAAATCAGCCCGCTGCCTTATTGGCAGCCAATGTAATAAAGCCAACACTGGTGTGATGGCTTTGCAAGCCATACCTAAATGGTTGCATGCTAGCAGCGAACAATGCTCCGCAATGGCCATTGCCATAGTAGCTTCTGTGCTTTTGCAGTCATCCACTTTCTTAACCAACTGTGGTAATGTAGACTGTGTTGCGAGGTTGTACGGTATTGATTTATTTACATGCTTTGCTGTATGTTTTTGGATATCATACATTTTTGCAAGCATATCTGATTTGCAATACGCACAGCATGCCCGACAATCATCCCCAATTACTGGCTCCAGCCACCCTTTAAATTCAGACTCCCATTAATTTCTGTACTTCTGGCTGTACTCTGCATCTTTAGTAGGTGGATACAGGTTGTACGGGGCTCCACAGATACATGCAGGCCCAATGACCACCAGGCACATCTTTCTTTCAGTCTGATCGGGTAGCAAAATTGCTTTGCAAATTGAAAAGCAGGAGTTTGTTAGTTGCTATACAGTGTAATACTGGCAATTCCTTACAATAAATCCTGCATCTCTTTTGATGTCCCTGGCAACCTACCTGGGACCTTTAGGCCCAGGTAGTTCACTTGATTAACAATTAAAATTAATTAATTGATTAAATTAAATTAAAACTAACCAGATCAACAAAAACTCTTGACCAGCATAGGACCGATTTCTGAAAAGATGGATAATTAAATGTATTTCCCGGTTTACAATGAAATAACTAACGTAAGATAGGTACCCAGATATTTTGATTAATTTAACTGTCAAAATATAGTATTTAAGATGAATTATTCTTTGTTTACATAATTCATTTTATGAGTTGCTCTGCCATCTCTCCAAGCACATCACCATTTAACGAGTTTACTGACGTTATACTTCCTGTGACTGACCTCATAATCTATTCTCCTTTAGTGGTATTTTACGTGATGTTTGTATATATTGTGATCTGAAATAGCGTTTTAATGTAGGCTATCGACCCTTGTGCTCTCAGGAGGTGTGAAAGACCAGCTTCATGGCTGGATTACCTTCCCTTGCACCTCACCACATTTTTCCTTTGTATGCTGCCATTAGACACTTAGCACTGAATTGATTTCCCCTTGTTTGTCAGCTTGTAACTGAGGCTAATCTAAAGATGGGCCTGTTAAGATGGCCTCTTTATGGTTTAAGCAGCTGCTGCTGAATAAAAAAGTTATTCTTCAAAAGTTTCAAATGGAAATAACTTTTGAAATAATGGAAAAGAATCTTGCTGGAGATTTATAGAGGGCCTTGATCCACAGCGTCACAGTGAATGTGGTGCTGACTGATCCCATGGTGGCGCAATTTAAATGTTTTTCACCTTTTATTCATAAAAAACAATGTCTAAAGATCCTTTTTATTTAATGGTAGACTTTGTAATGTTGCAACTATCAACATTCATTGAGGTCACCTCCCTCTGGTTTTTCCAAAATCATGAAAACACTAAACAATCTTCTTCTCATATGGTGAAAGTGCAATTGAACTTTATTCATAGCATCTTTTCCAAAAGAGAAAACAGATCAACAGAATTTTTTTCCCCATTTTTAATTTAATTAATGTAATTAAATTAATATACAAGTTTAAGTTTATAAATATTCACATGTTTATATTATATGTGGATCAATCAATCAAAGCCAATTTTTATTAGCTCATTTTTTGTTGTCACAAAGTGCTGAACAGATTGCGTTTTTCCTGACCCCAGAGTTAGTCAGGAGAACTTCTAGATAATAATTAAACAATATAATTTTGACAGAAATGTAATAAAACTGAAATAAGTGAGGAGCTCAGTAGATTGAACATTAGCTTCTGTCCTTTGTGGGCGGTTGGAGGGATAGCCTTGTTCTAGGTTCCTCCTGCCAGGAGACTGGAGATGATAAACCTCTTTAGATTAGCCTCAGTTACAAGCTGACAAACGAGAGGAGGTAGAGTAAATTAATTTGGTGTTAAGTGTTTAATGGTGGAATACTAAGCAAAAATTTTGTGAAGTGCAGGGGAAGGTAATATAGCCAAGAAGCTGGTCTTTCCCACCTCATAAGAGAACAGCCAGACCAACCAGGTGGGCCTACAAATTGAGAAGCAACAGCAAGAAATGCTCTTTGCACCTGAAGATTATATGGCAAAATTCAACCCTCTATCTCAGCACCTAAGATGACTAAAGTTTTTAATCTGGTTTTGAGTGTTGAGACTGAGCTCTCTGCTTGTCATTAACAATCAACCCACTGCCTCCACCAACGTTCAGTGTTGATCAAACACTACTAACGTCCAGCCATATCGCAAGATATCCACATACCATCGTATTGCTGTGAATTATGACGACATTTTGGGTGTGTCATGAGAAAAAAACAGCCCCCGCTATGGTCATCGGAGATCAGATTCTGTTACTCTCTTCAGACCTCGTTCCCATATTACAATCCTTTGACCTGAACCTGGTCAAGACCTGAAAGGTATCTCCCATTCCAAACATTAGATTAGATGGCCAGAGATGAAACAGATTTTTAAAATTAATTCCTTACCAATACCTTTTCTAGGCAGTGCTGCTTGATAACGATAATGTCACCGAAAATGTATTTAAAGAATCACAGTAGACAATAAATCAAGAAAGGAGGATGAAGTGTTCATGTCATCTATTCTTTGTATCAGTTCGGCCATGAAAATTTCAACAAAATGTCATAACACAATAAAATTATAATAATCAAAGGATATACTGCATCACAGCTATATTTCACCAATAAGCCTCCCCTTTTGTGAAGATGGAAAGTTGATTCATCCAGAAGGTTTTTTTTGCTGAAAATCTGAAAATTAAATGTTGCATGGTGTCATGACTGAAAGGAAGTAGGGTAGGGTCTTGGATAAAATTAATAATAATAGTTTTTTATTTGTGATATAATTTTTTTTTTTTTTGCAGACAGTGTTTAAAAACTATTTTTTCAGGGTCGCAAGCAAAAAAGGCTGGGAGCCGTTACTTTAGGACAGGGGTCGGGAACCTATGGCTTGCGAGCCATATATGGGATTTAATATGACTCTCCAATTTCCAATGTTGACTGAAAATACACCCTTGAACATGATGATAAAATTAATTTTTAAACTATTAGCGTACTTGATACTTGCAAAAGACCTGTAGCTAGCCTACCTTTCGGAGAGCTGAATTTTAATTGGACAACATAGATAGGACTACGTCACCTCCAGGGCAAGCCTAGCTAAATGAAAAATCATCAAAGAGCGAGAGCAAAAGAAGAAATGACGACGATTACTGTTCTTTTCTGCCAGAATGGACGGATCCATTTCCATTTGTGGATTGGGGTCCACATGCAGCGTTCACCACAAAATATCCTAATGGGGCTGCAGGAAAAAAGCTTGCGCTGAGCTACAGCCGAGAATGCAAACCAGACTAGCAGCTGCTAGCATGGACAAACAAAAGAGGGAATCTGAATTGCGGGTGCTAAGAGATGCAGAGGAACAGGAAACCATTTACAGATGGGGAGTACAATAAGGGCTGCATGCTCAGTGCATCTTAAAACTGTTTGACGACCTCCCAACCAAGGATAAAATTATCCAACAAACGTGGCCAGTTTCTGTGCTGTTTCTCTTTCGGTTAACTATTTGGTTTGTTCAGCAAAATGCCAAATAAACGGCATATACCCTCCCCGTGTCTCCGTCTCAAACCGCTCTCCGACCGGCAGGCCCTGCGTGGTACAGGGTGCATTTATTGTTACTTTTTTAAAAATCACTTGTTTATGTTGCCCTTTTCTCCACTTTGCAGTGTCCAGCACTATGTCAGTGAACAAAATAAAGTGCTTTTTACGTAGTTTTGTGTGTAGTAGCTTAGAGTTAGCTTGGGTGTGTTGGAAAAAAAGCAGTGTCACCTGCTGTTGTTGTATACAACTACCAGAGCTGCTAAAAAATAGCAAATCTTTCTAATACACCAGTGTAAACTTTGCTGTAGATTTTTTGAAAACGTTCTGTTTGTTTATAGGTGAAAAGGTTCCTGACCCCTGCTTTAGGGCCTGTCCTGGGAGAAATACCACTATGTTCCCACTTAATGGCGCCATTTCGCTCCCGTTTGCCTCCCTTCCACCCCTCTTCCTCTTAATTCACCACAATTGCCAATTTAAGACGTTAAACACTGGCTGACATCTAATTTCCAACACAATTAGTTTTTATGGCTATTCAGTGCCTCCTAAATTTCTCACCTAATGTTAACTATTGGCCCAGATCTATCATTCCAATGCTATGTTATAAAATAACAAGAGCAGCATTTATTCATTTCATGACTATTGCTAAAACTAGATTCTCTGACTGCTCCTAATCCCCTATAATCACCAGAAATTACTTGGCTAACAAGAGGCTGGCTATTTGACTGTCCCAAGAGTAGCAAAAACTGGTGGTAGAGCTTAAAATAAGTGTAGTAAATGACTTCCTAATGCTGATGCTGGCATGTTGAGCTGCCTTTTATACTATAAACCAAAATGTTTTATGCCACCTCCACGGATTACCAGTGAAAGCAACAATTCATTGATTTAACAACAAATATGTCCAGAAATTTTTACAAAATTATATTTGTAAAAATGTACTACAACAAAGTTTGACTGATTGATTGATTACAAAATTATTCTGTTCCCATTCAAGCCTTTACTTAAACCTAGCCTTATCTCTTTTTACCTCTCTTACCGCCTTCAAAACCATCAACCTGAATGGTTTTGAATACTTCTCATCAGACGCTATAGCTTAGGAGGCAGGACCTACTGGTGATCAGCCCCCAGGCTCTAGAATTCTCACCCTATCTGTTTTCAAATCTAAGATTAAAACCCACCTCTTTACACAGGCCTGTACCTAAACTTTACAAGATCTTGCTTTGTTTTATGGCACTGGTCCTGTGCTTTGGACTCAATACAGTGTAAATACTTTTAAGGAGTCAAGCACTACAGACTATACGTTTCTCAAAAACTCCCCAAACTTCACAACTGTAGAGGATCGTGATAAGTACCTGGCATACAAATATTGTGCCAATTGGTTACATGGTGGTGGGTGCCATAGCAAAAGATTGAAATTGCCAATTTAGAAAACACTGAACTCTCGAGCCGTTTGACTTACAGTCGCAAAACATGGTATCTAGGTTCCTCTCCTCATAAGGAAAGAATTTGCCTTGAGGACCCGTATACCATGATGGATTTTCAACATTTTGTCAAACATTTTTGCCAAACAATCTCCCCCGAGACCGTTTATCTTTTTAATAATGTGGTGTTGGAGGCAGTGGTCACAAATATATTAATTGCAAAATACTGTATTAATTAAGTAACTCACAAACGTGTGATTGAAAGAAGAAATAATTTAGATAAATAAATTACTTGCACCTTATTTTCTCAGCTGAATCAGGTCTGTACTGTAATGCCTCAGCGAACAACAAAAAAGTGAGCTTACTTAACATATTTATATATCAAAATTGTATCATATATCATGGGATATACATTTTTAAATGTTCATAATGGCAATTACTTTAAGTTGAAAAATGAAAACCCTGAAGAACCGAATGATATTTTTAAATTACTGTGCAAGCTTTTTTACATAAATGTATTCTTTGGTGTTTATTTTTATTCTTCTGCATTAGTCTGTATTAGCATAGCTGAGCCTCCGGTTATATATAATCCTACCTACATTTTGTAAGGTACACGTGGATACTACGTGATACTACTGAACAACAAACCAAACTAAATAAAATGTACAGCACTTTGTAAAAGTCTTATGCACAAAATTCTGTAAAGTGAAGATTCTTTCAAAAATAATTAAATTAAAAGTTTCTAAATATAAAACAAATTCAATAAAGGGCAGTAAACACTAAATAAAATAATAAAAAAAAACACCAAAAACTAAATAAATAAATAGAATCAATATTTGGTGTGACCACCCTTTGCTTTTAAAACTGCATTAATTATCTTAGGTACACTGCCGTGCAGTTTTATAAGATCTATCAGCAAATAGATTTTCCTTTGCATCGTGGAGAACTTTCCAAATTCATTGGCTTGGTGAGCAAAGTCCTGCCATATTTCACTCTGGCTCACCTTCTTTGTCAACAAGTTTGGGTTGACTTGCAGCAGCGAGTTCTCCTACTGTGGCCATTGCTAATCGACGCCTCACGTTTGCTTTCGCCCCGTGACTCACACACACAGCGGCAGCATGTAGCAGAGCACGGGCGTGACTTCACACGCAGGCCTGCTGGTCTTAAAAATACAGACCAACTTTTATAGCTGCTGTTGTACAGCCTGTTCCGGTGCATAAAAGTACAGTTATTTTCTAAATGCCGCTATAGTACGGCTGCTAAAAAATGGTACGGTACCAGTGTACCGTGCAACACTAGTTGAAGGCCGGAGGGAATGTGGGTGCGGAAGGTTGGGCCGTGGCTGAGGCCCTTGTTCCGCAGCATGTGGAGCAGTGGAGGAGTCTGGCTGTCATGGCTGGGGAGCATAGGTAAGAGGCTGTTCTACTCAATCTCTCGCCCTCTGTTTCCTATGCCTCTCTGACCTACGTCGTCACTGTCGGCTGTCATTAACAACATTGTGTTCTGAGTACTGTCCCCCTGTCTGTCTGCCTGGCCTCCCCACTTTCTAAACTTATCCCAGTCAACGTTTTCCTTCCTTGCTCTGCCTTTTTTCTTCTCATGTTCATCCAGTTACTTTGCACTAACACTCTTTTAATTTTGTTACGGTTAGTGTGCTTCGAAAAGAAATCTTATGCTATAATATTACTTGTAATACTACTCCCTTTCCCATTTCCTACACATTATTTTTACCGGTCCGGTCAGTGGTTCTGGCAACTGGAGAATCGTCCTCTTGCTGTTCAAAGAAATCAAAGAGCAGTTGCATGAAATCTCCGACTTAACTCTCAAGGTGTTACAGCAAAGTTAGCCTTCATTGGGAAGCGGGAGGTTCTGAAGCCGCCCCACAGTGATGGGCCCATAAATGGTGAGAGTCTAACCAGTGAGAAGACTCATCAGTTAGAAGACTAATCCATGAAAAGACTCATCCATGAGAAGACTCACCAGTGAGAAGACTCATCAGTGATAAGAAAACTATCACGGACACAGGTAGGTTTGGACCCAGGTGCAGAAACAGAGACGAGGGAACAAAGGGATGTGGAAAACTCAGGTTTACTTAACAAATAAAACAAAGCGGGGTACAGAAAAAAAGTAGAACAAACAAACAAGACAACCAACAAAAACTCTATGAAAAGAGTAAGACTAAGACTAGCAACACAACTAAGACTAAGACTAGATTTCACTAATACTCAAAAACCAAAAATATCGCTTGAGAGACTTGGCAAAAATAGACAAGACAATCCGGCAATGAGTGACAAAACAAAACAAAACAAGGTATATAAAGGGGAGTGCTGGGCAGACGTGTGACTAACACGTGTGACTGATAAAAGGAACAATGAGTGAGGGTGACATCTAGTGGGTAAGAACTAAAACTAAAACAACAAACATAAAACTAAACTGAAAATGTGAGTACTTAACAAAAACGTGTGTCAAGGAATGCCCCATTCAAAAAATGTAAATGTGTGTCAAGTCTGTTACCCACTGCCAAGATAAGGAGTTGACTGAGGATGATAGAAGATTCAGCGATGTGGCCAAGGCAATCGATGGTGCTACTGACGGATGAACAAGACCCAGAGGTGTCAGCTTGGCAGAGAAAAGGTTTGCTAGACTAGAGTTGTGAGAATCAGTCTCAACACTAAAAATAACTGAGAGCTAGATGAGTACAAGATGAAGAGGATGACGCAGGGTGACACAGGAGAACAATTGACTGGGCCGTCTGACTGGAGTTGGTGAGGTAGAAATAGCCTCCGAGCCTGCCAACCGGTGAGTCCCACTAACCGGGGTCCCATTGACATGTGCTTTTTGTGTTGTCAGAAAAGGACATTCTAGAGGTCAAAAGTGACACAACCTATGGAAGACATGGCAGGATCTAAGGCCAAAAGGCATCCGAGGGTCACAGAATGCTCCAGCAAGCCTGATGAAGGTTGTGAGGTGTGGAGGGGAATTTGTAGGTAACCATGGCGGAGGTCCAGCTTAGAGAAATCTGTGGATCCATAGAACTGGGCAGTAATGGGGGAAGTGGACACGAGTCAGGAATGACTGCTATAGAGAGCTGACGTCCATGAGGCTGAAACCAAAACCAGTAAATTGGCCAAGACCCAGTGTGTTACATGGAAAATAATATTGAATGGAGGCCATCCCCCTGGTTAGTCTTTTGAAATATATCTTTTGGCTCTCAGATTAGAAAGCATCAGTAACGTGCACATGAGAGCCTCTTCACTGTATTGTTACTGAAATCTTGTTCCAGACATTGGAGACAGCAACATTTGCAGACGCAGTGACTCTTCGCGCATCTCCTCACCTTGCAACAGTATGTCACCTGTCCAACTCGCTCAACTCACATCCTGGGGGCAACACGTGTATTTGTGCATTAAACTTTAAAGCAAATGTCCCACGCTGTTTTTATTGTTAAATATTTCCCTTGTCATAAATACCGAAAATATATTTCACTGTCACATACTTGTATGTCAAACTATGTATTCTTAGTTTTTTTTCTTCTTTGTTTTTAATTTTTAGCTTAATTATACTGTGGTATGTTGTTACCCCACTTCATACAGTGGGGAAAAGCAGGTTGTAAGTTCTCAAAAAATGATATATATATATAAAACTATAAGAATATATTGTCTGAGAAATGAGATCAAACCTTTGATTGAACTGAATATTTTGGTCAGTGCCAGCCAAGGATTGGGTTTCTTGTCAGAGGAATCCTTTTATAAATAATCTCTCCAAAGAGCACCGGTTGGGCATGCATAATGAAACCACACAAAGTTAACAAGCATTTAAACAACTGCTCATAGCCAAAATTGTCAAAATGTTGGGTGCGTCTGGTGGTAGGGGTCATTGGGGACTACACCGAGGAATTCCGGGCATCAGACAGTGACCTTGCCTGACATTATGCCAGTCCCAACCAGCCTGCTCTAATTAGCTGATAGTGGCTTTCCAAAAATCATCGATCCTGACCTGATAACTCACTGCACCGGCGCATTTCTGTGGAAAATTCCGGCTGTCCTGGAACACAGCCATTGATGCAGACATATGTCTGATTGTTTTTTTAAATTTACACATGCTTCCTTGTGCAGTGGCTAAATGCATTCAATGTAGATTCTCAAGGGAATTTGAGGTCCATCCTATTTAGATATCATATTGGAGAGACATCGTAAAAAAATGTCCAATGGCAGACGGTGATGAAATGTGTATACAATCGGTGTAGCCAAAAAAATCTAGGTAGGTCACCCGAGTGGGCCTTCTCTTCTAGAGAGGTCGAATAGGGACCTTTGTCTAGCGTTTGAGTTTTATTGAAGAGGGATAGCCTTTCACCCTCCTCATCTCTTCCTCTCCTCTCCTCTCCTCACATTTAATCATTTTTTCAGAAGTTTTCGGCAGCAACCATTAGAGAACAATTCATCCCTAGATCATGCTACATGCCAATCTTTAGAAAGAAACGACTGATCTGATTCGCTGGTTCGGCGGTTTCGATATAAAACCCAGAGCAGCTAGACTGGTCATGCCGAGGATTCAATATTCATGTCATACCGGACCGGGAAAAAGTGTGTAGTCAGTCCAGGGTCAGGGTCAGGGTCAGTCCAAT
>JAOYSI010004408.1:0-14347 GCA_025775065.1 Hiodon alosoides
TGCAAGTAAACTCTAATACCCAAAGACTCCAGCGACTCTGTCATCTTTGATAAAGAGAAATATTTCTAACAGTTTCCAATATGTCCATTTATGTGTTTACTTGTATTCCATAATTTGTGTGTAAATATCAACTATTGTACTGTGTAAGCTACAGATAACTTACATAGTTTTCTTGGCTTAGTGTTACAATACTGGATTGGCTGTATTGTAATGTAATCAAATCTCATACAGACAATACTCCTGCTTGATGCCAGTGATACCTTGCATGAGTTCATCTTTGTGGGTGAGGCAGGATTCAACCACACAAAGCGAAGACGAAGAGGGCGCACCATTATTGGCCAACGTGCTCTTGTGGACGTCCCTGCCCAGCATGGGGGTAATGTTACACTTTCTACAGCCATCAGCAACCATGTACTCCTTCACCAAAATGCTACTCTTAGCCCATATAAATCTTAACGTCTTTTGAGTTTTCAGAAGTGCTTTTCCAACATGCCCAGAGAGAAGTGCAGCCTTGTTGTTTGGGACAATGTACGTTTCCACTATGCTGTTCTGGTCTGGAACTGGTTCATGAATGATCCAAGATTCACAAATGTGTTCCTCCGACCATACTCCCCTTTTCCTCAATCCTCAATAGAGGAGTTCTTCTCAGCAAGGCAGAAATCCCTATGTACAGAACAATCTTCTCCAAGCCATGGAGGAAGCTTGTGGGGACATTGCGGTGGAGTCCTGTAGCCGCTGTTTGGCTAGGGAAAACATAGCCTGTGATGTTGATGAAAATCTCTGGCCTGAACCTGGTCGGAGAAAGAATGCTGACCCAGAATGAACCGTTATTGCCATTACAGTACTGTAGCATACACTAACCCTCTTAACTAGGTGAAAATGCTTTGTTTGCCTTCTTTGTTTTCCGCAAATTCTATTTTGGCGAATTTGTGTTGATGGCTTACAGTACATTACTATGACCACTACAATGACAAGCATGATTGTTCAACAAGCAATTGCAGTACTGTACTGTAGAATGTTTGAATGGAAAATAAACATCCTGTAAGGACAATTATAGCATTAGTGTGATTGTATGATTCACAGTTTCTCAAATTCATGGAGTGGAACATATCTGAAATTCAGGGACACGTAATAGTTATTGGTTCATGAAAACCTTTTTATAATAGTTTTTTCAATTCCACCCAGCAGTGTGTAAAGGGTATTCAGAAGGTTGATTGTATTTGATGGTTTTGTGGGTAATTTGAATGCAAAGTTTGGTTTCTATGACAGATAATATGGTTTTGAGAATGTAAACTTTTCGGTCAAAAGTCAAGGGTTTGGCCAAAATGGTGTTAGTATCAAGAAGTGTGTTTAGGGTTTTGAGAAAATGTAGTACACATTCAAGAAATGTGTGTTGGCAATCGAGAAACTGTATTATGGCTGTTTTATATGGAAATGTATTATTTGTTATTGTTTTCATAGTGTTGTTCAACTTTTTAGCTGTAATGGAGAAGACCAATTTTAATGTCCTTTTCAATGTTAATGGATGTAGACAGGCTTTTAAAAGCGAGCAGCTTTATTACTTTTTAAATCAGAAGTGGGCGGGTGTGGCGCTCCTACAGGAGACGCATTTTGACACAGCAAATGAAGCCGCCTGGTGTGCAGAGTGGAGGGGGCAGAGTATGATGAACCATGGCTCTAATGCTGGCGCCGGGGTTGCTGTGCTTTTTAGCTCTAGATTAAGTTTAAGCATTTTAGATATGGAGGAGGGATTTAAAGGGCAGCTTTTAAAGGTGGGAGTTAAGATTGGGAAGATTGTTTGTTTTTATTTATATATATGCTCAACATGCAGGAAAGGAAAGAGTTTTATAGACTTAAGGATGCTCTTTTAGAACTTAACAGCGACGAGGTTTTAATGGTCGGGGGAGATTTTAACTGCACCGAGGATTTTAACAGAGATAGGAATGGTGAGGAGTGCACAGTCTGCTGGAGTTTTGACTGCAGTTTTTTAAGTTTGGAGACCTGGTTGATGTTTGGAGGTGTCTGCATCCACACAAGGCAATATACTTGGAGCAGCACCATAGTATTCGTGTGTATATAGAGTGCGTTTAGACCGTGTATATATAAGAAATAATTTAAACATTATTACAGCAGCATTTATTGTTCTTAATAGTCTTTCAGACTACCACTGCCTAGTAGTTACATCTATCTTCCCAAGGGAATCACGCAGACCTTCATTTTGATGTTTTAATGTGAAATTGTTGGAAGATGGTTATTTTAATAATGTGTTTAAATATTTTTGGTATGTGTGGAAGCAGCAAATAACTAAATACAGAGATTTAAGGCAGTGATGGAACATTGGGAAGGCACAAATTAAATTCAGTCTTTTGTCAACAGTACACTTTGGACACAACCAGGTCCCTAAACAATGCAGTCAGAGATTCGGAGAGACATTTTACAGTTACAAAACAATGAAAACAATCCTTTTAAGGAGCAAACCCGGCAGGGTATAAAAGAAAAGAGGATTATTAGGAGACCTGCTGAAGGAGAGCGTGGGGGGGGGGCTATGGTGAGATCCAGGTTTGTGGAGTGAAGAGATATGGATGCCCCCACCAGTTTCTTCTTCAGCTTGGAGAAGAGGAGAGCCGGCAGCTGAGGTGCGTGCAGACACCTGATGGCAAGGAGCTGTATAGCCAAGAGGAGATCAGTGACGCAGCTGTGCAGTTTTACAAGGAATTGTTTTCTAAAGAGTTTTGTGACCCAGCGGACACTGAACGATTGCTTCAGGACCTGCCCAAACTATGAGCAGGACAAGCAGAGGAACACTGGACACTACACTGGAGTTTACAGAAGTAACTGATGCTGTCTCAGTTGTCTAATGGGAAAGCACCTGGGATTGACAGCCTACCTGCTGAGTTTTATAAACACTTCTGGACTCTGTCTGGTATGTTACGTTCACTTTCCATAGAGCCACTGTTGCACCTTCTGAGGGGTAGACTGTCTGGCTAGGCAGTCCCCACATCACCCTCACCTGTTACTGTACAGTTGTCAGCTTATGCTGATGATGTGAACAGTTTTGTTTGCAGTTATAGGGATGTCCGGGCCCTGAAGGAGAGTTTAGAAGTTTTCCAAAGATTATCGTCTGCAAGAGCAAACGTGGCAAAATGTGACACCTTCCTGTTGGGTAGCTGGCAGGAGGGGGGCCCCCCAAAGCTTCCTCAGACTTTGCATTGGAACAGCGCTGGGCTCAAGGTGCTGGGAGAATACTTGGGGTCCCGGGTGTTTTGGAGAAAAACTGGGAGGGACTGGTGGAGAGGGTGAAGGGGCGACTGCAGAGCTGGCAGGGTTTGGTGGGGCAGTTGTATTTCAGAGGGAGGGTCCTGATCATTAATAACTTTGTGGTCTCCTTCCTGTGGCACAGGTTGGTGTGCCCGGACCCTCCCAAGGGCATGGTACAGGAGATCCAGAAGGTGTTCTTGGATTTTTTCTGGAGTGAGAGACACTGGCTGAGGCCGGCAGTGCTGTACCTCCCCACTGATGAAGGGGGGCAAGGGCTGGTGAGTGTTGCCAGCAGGGTGGCAGCTTTTAGACTACAGGCTATACAGAGGCTCCTGTATGCTAGAGAAGAGGCTTATTGGAGCAGGCTAGCTTGTTCCTTTCTGAACACTGTAGGAGGGCTTAGTCTTAATAAATCCATTATTGAATGGTTAACTCCCAGTTTGATAGAGTGGGTCTCCCCTCTTTTTACCATACCGTGTTGGAGGTGTGGAAGACAGTGAGGGTAGAGAGAGTTACACACTAGTTAGTTGGGGGTCGTGCCAACGATTGTGATTTTGGTTAGTTTAGCATTACTGTCTTAAATTAGATTAGGGACTATTTCTATTTGGTTATGTTTCTTGGTACCGTTTCCTCCACTTTTCTCCTTTGTATCATTTGTCATATGTCATTTGTATATAAATAAACCCTCATAATTTTTATTTGTTGTCCTTGCCATACACTCACACGGTTCTTCACCACTATAATTGATCTGGTATATTTTATGTTACGCATTCCCAAACTCCCCTAGACTTTACAGCCAAGGATACGTAACACTGGTTCCTCTCGTTGGTTATGTGCAGCTCAGCTTGCTGGGAGGCTAGGCTGGCATTCAGAGGGGTTGGCTGGGAGGATTATAAGGGGACTGAGGGATTCTCTCTCCCGGTGCTCAGAGAGGCTCTGGAAGAGGAGATGTCCAGAAGAGCAGAGCTGGACAGGGAGCCCATCTTCCCTTCAATACTTATCTCTCCTACTGGAATAATAAAGCCGGAAAGCAGCGGCTGTGGTCTGCTGAATATTGAAAGGGAGAAAGATCAGGCTCTCCACAATATTGAGAGCAATATATTTTATCGCCTCCACGTCAAGACGGCCCATTTCAGACAGCTGCAGGGGCTGACTGATACTATGTGGAGGGCTCATCTCTCTGTTGAGGGAGACACTGGCCTGTCTGGAGAATTTTGTATAAAATCACTGTCTAGGAGAGGTGGGGATCTTCAGTGGAGACTTCTTCACTGTATAGTGAGTACGGGAAGGTTTCTTCACAGGGTTGGCCCCAGTATTTGTATCGAGTGCCGTTTCTGTGGGCAAGAGAAGCCAATCTTTCACACCTACAGTAATTGTGGAAGGCTGGAACCACTATTCAGTTTGCTACAGGATCTCCTGCAGTCTCTAGGAGTGGTGTTCAGCAAAGAACTGTTCATTTTTGGTGTCCCCTACAGTGTCAAAACAAGCAAAACGAGCCTTTTAATGAGTGTTACTGTTGAACAGGCCAAACTGGGCATTTTGAAAACAAGGACAAATCAATTGTTGGGGATGGGGCTGACTGACCTGGTGAGGTTGTTTTGGCTGCTGCTGGTCAGTAGGGTCCTGGTTGATTTTAATTCAATTATTCTAATTTAAGATGGTCAGGAATAGGGTAGGTTTCCAGGAGCGGTGGTGTGTGGAGACCGTGTGCTCAGTGACTCCAGAGGGGGAGCTCAACATTTTATTTATATTTTATGCTTTCAAAAAATTGTTTTGATTTGTGGATTATTGGATTTATTTTAATGATTCGTTAAAGGATTTCGACAGTCAAGTCTCTCTCTTTATGGTTTATTTTTTTCTATTGAGGATATTATTAGATTTTTTAAGTACAGATAAAACACGCTGGTATTTTTGTTGATTTTATTAATATCTATGCACCAAATGTTGGGAAGGAGGTTTTCATTTTTTAAAAAGCTCAGTCAGGTACTCAGGGGTTCCAGTACGGATCATTTCCTCGTGGTGGGGGGGATTTTAATTGCACTATGGATTTTATTAAAGATAGAAACCATGAGGAACCCCATCCCCAATCTGCCACTGTATTGAATATTTTTCAACTGGTTGACATTTGGAGGATTTTTCATCCCACAAGTAGACAATATACCTGGATCAAATGTAATTAAAATCAGCTGTCAGGGGCACGCCTGGATAGGTTCTATACTCCACAGCATATTAAACAACTCACTAAAAGTAGTATAGCGCCCAGTAGCCTTTCTGATCATCATTTTGTTTCCATCACTGTTTTCACTACCAATCAAATAACATTCAAATTAATATTATCATGATTATTATTATTATTAATCATATTATATCAAATTCACTTATCAACAATCTGCCACAGGACAAAAACTTCACTGATTATTTTGAATTTTTTTGGAAAAATTGTCAAAATGAAGAAAAAAAAATTATTAGTAGTTGGTGGGATATAGGGAAAATTCAAAATAAACTATTCTGTCAACAGTACACACTCAATGTCACCAGGTCAGTGGATGCAGTGGTCAGTGAGCTGGAGAGAGAGATTGTTGAGATTTAGAGTCAGCTGGCCAGCGAGGGCGATGAGGGAGTGTCTCGGGGCCTGTAGGAGAGGAGGCAGCTCCTGGGCAGCCTGCTGGAGAAGAAGGTGAAGGGCTCTCTGCTCAGAGCCCGTTTTACTGAACTCAAAGATATGGAGAGCCTTCTTCTTCGGCCTGGAGAGGAAGACGCCAGAGCACTTGACAATATGCGCTCGGAGGTTGCCCTGGGTGGAGAGGTCTCCAACCCTGCGGAGTGTGTTGCAGTGAGCTTTTTGTTTTTTTGAAGTGAGGGAACACATAATTTGTGAGGTGGATGAAAACTTGCCAAATCAACATGAATGGCAAGGCAATGAATGAGGTTTCTGTTTTCTTTTTGTTGCTTGATGATACCAAATAATTTTGGGGGGTCAGGATCATAATTTATGTGAAATAAAGTTATTCTTTACTGGCTGTGTTGGTGGATTATTTTTGTTTTCCTACATGACTCTTCCATTTTGATGAGAGTTTTATTTTTCTGAAAACAGTGTTTTCTTAATTCTCAGTGTGAGCAACAGATATGATTTATGTGTGCATGATTCTGACCCAATTATTTGATTTTGAGGGCTGTGAATATAGTTGTTTGGCCAGAATTTCATTTTTCCCTGTGTGTAAGGTTTTGGAGATGTGACTTTTTATAATGGGCATTGTGTTAACAGGTTGGGGTATTCAATTGAGAAAAACTGTAACTTCAATTTGGAACGTGCCATCACTATTATACTTTTTTGTGCTATAGTCTCTCTCACAGGGTTGAAAATTTTTTTATGCTGTTACATTTTTAGAGTCCTGTAGTTTACTCTATATTTTTATAATTGGTGCCATACAACTGGCGCTGTGCAGCTGCATAACATACTTTTACATGAATGTCACTGTGACTTATTTTTTTCAATGCTCTTTTTGGACTACATACATTACCCTTTCCTCATGTTTGGCTATTAGACATTGTGTGGCATTCCTTAAATGTATGGTCCAAGTTGACGAAGAGGTCTTTGCTTTGCACAGTGATGCACACATCTGTAGCACATGCAAATACATAATGGTTTCCATTTACATGGTGCAAATATATACCATCACTTGCTCCAGAAAGGCTAGTGATCCAACGATTGCTGTTAAATGTTTGTCGTCAACAGATCTGCTGCTATTATTTCTATTTCAGTGCCCCAAGTATTGGAACAAAGCCTACGTTAAGAGTAAATGTACTGTTCTATTGACATATTTCGATCTTTCAAAAACATTGAAAATGTCTCACTTTCACTCAAATATCATGAAAAAGCACTAAAGCAAAAAGAGCATAATGGCGACACGTATGAAGTGCAGATGTTCACGTACGGCAGATGTGTGGATACGTGGCTGGAGCTCAGTCTGTGGATAAAATGTCTTGGTCAGCAACATCAATGACACTGCTGATGGCTATGTCAGTGGAGGTGGTAGGTAGGTTGGGGATAAGGAGGGACTACCTTCCTTTTACTCGGTTAGATAAAATTTAAGGGGGGACACACACTCCGGCAGCTCAGCTTGCCGGAAATTCCCCGCCCCGTAACTTCTCAGGAAGGTCTGAATCTCACCAAATTCACACACAATTCCCATTATCCCATGTTGGATATATACCCAAAAGCGTTTTCATTTCGGGACAAGGACTCCAACTCGCACATCACTTCTTACTATAAATGATAATCACTGTGATGAATTATAAAAGGGGGTCAAATAATGTTACTGGGGTTGCAAATTTGTTTTGATGTGATTTCTCAGTAAATGTTATCACAAGAGATGCCAAATTTGAAAATTATTTATTTAATTTGCATTTTCCAAACCTTTCACTTTGTAATACAAATTTAAATAGAGAATGTCATTAAAATGTAAAAATGTATAAAGGTAATACTTTCAGATTTACAATATCTGTAAAAATAATTTCATATATTAATGTTATAAATGGTTGGAAAAGTGTGCAAGTTAACTACATCTACTACAGAGGTACTCCCCTTCTGTCAGTGGACTGTTAATGCAACTATGGTGGAACCACTTCAGGCAACTGTCGCAGAAAATCTGTCGTCAAGAGAGGTTTTTAAATAAGACTTTCTACTTGACAATTCTGTATGTGCAGATCAGTTTGACAAATCCCTAATAGGTATTTAGATAAGTTTTTACTAATTGATTAACAACTTGCATTAAACACCATAGTTGCTTGACTATAATGAAAATTTACCCAGTTTGTGTCTTTGTTGCTTGGATCACCAAAGTAGCAGCAGGTATTGCTGAGGTCATCTGTTTGGAACGATATTAAGGCATCTAATTTAGTATATCATAACGCAACTTCTCGTGTGTGGCAGCAAAATCACTACACTGGTCTTCGTTGTCACTTACTCTAAGACAATTGCATGCACATTACTCAACAGAAAGACCTAGTAATACTGGCAGGCTTACCACTGTTTAGCAGGGATGTGGCTATTTCCCCATCGGTGCTGGTGTGTTGCTTCTGCCGTAGTCAAGAATCAAATGGTCTTGTCTTGCAGAATGCTTTCTGCAAACTGTAAAGTGCCATTAATACTCATAATAGATATGCGATACAGACTAAGTTGCTCAAAATTATTTTCTTACATCTGCATCTGCCATTTATGTTTCATATCATTGGACATTAAGTTGTATGTGTTATAGAGGGATGGAATAGTCAGCGATTACGTTCAGGGGGTGCAATTACGTTCAGGGTGTGCAATTTCCTGAGTTGGAAAGTCATTTTACCATGAGGATGTCATTCTAATACCAATTAAATAATACATTTCATAAATCTCAGTGTAATAGTGTATTTATTTTTTTGAACACTAACACCAACCTTCAAGGCAAAAACCCCACATGAAGTCCCATCTGGTTGTCGTGGGTGAGGCAGAGAATCACATGACCCCCTTGGGACATTGCATCCTTTTTGTCGTAGGAATGCTGTGTAACAAAGAAATACATTAATAATCTTTTGATTATAGTTTTTTTCAACTGCTTTCACGTGTTTCTTGAAACTAGGTCAAATTTTTTCAAAACTCTACACACGAATCCAAAAGATTTGCACACAAAATGCTAAATGCCTCATATCTCCTGCAAAATCAAGTATTTCCATCAAATGGCAAACACCTTTTTTCATAATAGCACATTTTTGGATATACCATGTACATACAGTTCTAAATCTAAAGCTCTTCTGTCTTTCATAGGCTTATATCAACATTTCCATAATATGTTCTAGATAGAAAGTAACCTGCTGAGAGGGGTTGAAATGTACACAGTAAACACCAATACATCAATGCTTTCCAAAACATTACTGTAGTTACTGTAGTACAGTGTTGTACGGCATACAAGAAAACAAAACCATATACCATATGGGAATTTGTACAGAAACCATAAACGAATGTAAACCAAAAGTTGTCAAAAAAGAAAGAAATCACCAGTTCTGGCCACAATACTTCATTTACATTACATGCTATATTTTCTCTTGCCAAACAGCGAGGGAAGAAACCTTGGACAGAGGCAGCGTCTATGTCACCACATGCCTCCTCCATTGCCTGGAGAAGCGGCATGCTGGCATAGGGCTGACGATCATACACTTCACAGCGCCATGTAGAGAAATTGTCCCATATTAGCAAATATGGGCTGCTCTAGATACAGATTTTGATCTGGAACAACATATTGTGAATTGCTTCCAGAAAAGTAAGCATATGGGCAGTGTTGTAAGGACCAAATGTGGCATGGTGGTGGAGGACACCGTTCTGTGTGATGGGAGCACACATGATCACATTTCCCCCACGCTGTTCAGGGACATTGATAATGGCCCACTGTCCTATTACATTTCTCCCCCTGCGCCTGGTCTTAGTGAGGTTGAAGCCAACCTCATCCACGTAAATATATTCTTGGAGAATTGCTTGAGTATCCATCTCCAATATTCTCTGTAACAGACAAAAGAATATACAGATCGGTAAATATGGTACTGTCCAATGCTCTGGCTCTGTATCTGCAAGTTTGAAAAACTGGAAGTAGTGTTCCATACATATATTCACGTAGTCGCGTTGCAGACCTTTGACTCCGTCAGAGTGTCTCTCAAACGGCACCCTGTACTGTTGTTTTCATACAGCAATACGTATTTTACAGTAATGCTGAAGTAGCCATTAGATGGTTCCATACCTGTTCTCATTTCTAAAGGTTCTAATTATGGATGTCACTGTAAACCGGCTCAAGTTGGGCTGGACTCTCAGTCCAGCCTCCCTCATAGTTAACCTATAGCTGATCACATGATCAATAAGCGTAGCCCTAATCTCATCTGAGACAGCTGTCCTTCCTCATTCTCGTTCTCTGCCTCCCACTCCCACTCTCACTAAAGCAGTGATTGGTTAGTCAGTTAAGCAATTAGTGTTTAATGTGAGGAGTGGGTGTGAGACACTGGTGAATAAGTGTAGCATTTTGACTGGTTGTGTTTGGAAAAGGCAAGCAAGTTACTTCCAGTTCGATTTTTGTGTCTTAGGTAGAGAATTGTGTGTAGTGTTTTGCAAAAAGTGTTTTATGAAATTGAGAAACTGAGTATTTGCTTATAGTTTTGCAGACTTGCAGTGTGATTTTGCTGTTTGAGTTACATGTAAAGATTTGGTGTGTAACCAGTTGCAAAAAAAAGTAGTTGTAGTGTGAACTCGAAATTAAGGTTTAGCTACCAACGCCTAGAGCAGCGAGACCAAAAATACGTAAGAACAAGATTTAGTTTCGTATAAATACAAATCGCGATTAAATAGCAAGAAACCCCATTATAAATAACAAGAAAGCTTAGCTTTGAAAAAATTACAATCACTCTTGCAGTGATTAGCCTACAGTGTATTTAAATTCATTTGTGTTTACAACGGCTACGTAATACGATATTGCTGTTTACAATAAAAGCCAGTATATGCTACGATTGCTGCAATATGCTACAAGTTTTTATTTTTGGCCTTTTACACGAGTTAAACATAATTAATGCGTGCACGCGAACATCCACGGCCTGGGGCCGATTTCGGCACAACCCTGGAAACCAGTGCCAGTGCCGACTCGAGTTGTTTGCTCCGTCCTCCGCCTCCTTTCGCTTGTGTTTTTCCCTCCTGTCTGCCATTTTCTCGACCAGCTTCTCTCCCATCCTCCAGCATGTACTGAGGGATGGCATATTGTTTAATTGCGTTCGTAATTACCGTATGCCTCAGCCGGTGCTAATGGGTCCTGCACATCCGCGAGACGGACGCGTGGCACACAGTCACCATGTTTAACTGGACAAAGGTGACAATCGATCTGGATAAAGTCATTATTGGCGAGGATGTGGCTTTGAAAGGTTGCACAGTTTCAGTTGTGAGGTTTTTGAAAAACATGATTGTGGGCATTGGAGTAGTTATTTGCTGTTATGGCTGTTGATGGTTTCAGTGAAATGGTGTACTGGATTTAAATGTCGGTCAGCGTGTACCAGGTGTTGATTGCCAGATGTCCCATGATGTTGGGTGTAGGCTCCTGGCGGTGTTAGCCACAGCAAATTTCTGTTTTCGTCTGTATCCCATTTGAAGGAGGCGTAGCGTTTATTCTTGTATTCACTGTGTTGTAAAAAAAGAGGAGGAAAGTACACCATTAGAGGGTGCTTGAATGACAAGGGTATGGGGATGTTTGCAGGCAAGAGGTTTTTTGAAGACAAAAAAAAAAAAAGTATTCTCTCAGTTTACATTTTAGACATTTAGCAGATGCTCTTATCGAGGTTAGCGTGCAGAGGTAGCCAAGAGTTGTTCAGGTGGTAGCTTTGTGAGTGAGGATCTTGTGGTGCATCTGAGCAGCAACAGGGAGCCAGTAGAGTTTGACGAGGAGGGGGTGGCATGAGTGAATTTCCTTTGGTTGTGCTGTGCAGATTCTACAGTGAGGAAAGAAAGGTTACTAAAGTTACTGAAGCAATGTGGTCCTTGAAGAATGGGTCATGGTCCAGGGTGACTCACACATTCTTGACTATGTAGCTTGAGACTGTGGTGCCTTCTACTGCAATGAAGACCTCTTGGAAAGAAGTCTTGGCTGGGAGGTACAGCAGTTTCATTTTGGCCATGAGTTTGAGGTGGTGATCAGACATCCACGTGGATACATCCTGGAGGCAGGTGGAGATGCGTGGGAGAATAAGAAATCTGTGAAGGGGGGATGAGAGAAACTGTCTAGAGATTATTTATAAAGAGAAGAGAAGGCAGCCCAGTACTGAACCCTAGGGGACTCCAGTGGTAAGTGTAGGGCAGAGATGACATCTCTCCAGGAAACCAGGTAAGAGCAACTAGAAAGATAAGATGCCAACCTGCTAAGAGCAGTGCTTGAAATTCCCATCTCAGACAGTATGGAGATGAGCATCTGGTGATTGACAGTGTCAAAGGTGCTATAGTCTGGAGCAGTTGAGAGAGGGTCAAGTGGGTAGGTAGTGGGGCAGTGTTCCTGCAGGAACTGTAGGACCTCTGGTCTGACAGCAGGGAGAATTCAGAGAAACCTGAATGGTCAGTATGCTATCTGAACTTTCTCCATTTGCATTCTGCCGCTTTAAGGAGATGCGTGGGTGTCTGAATGCCGGGTTTTGGTGGGAGTTTTCTTGCTGGTCTGGGGGTGAGAGGGCAAGATGATCAAGGGAAGACATTGCAGATAACAGAGGTATAGCTGAATCAGTAGGGAGTTGGGGAAAAGCAGTGATTTTGGGGAGAGAAGAGGAAATTGCTGAGGACAGGTTTGAGGGAGATAGGGAGCAGAGATTGCGGTGGAGAGACAGTGGGGGGGAGAAAGGAGGGGAGGTGTAACAATGAGACTGGTGGTGGAACAGGGCCTGGTGAGGAATAGGTCTAGCTGCCAACCAGCCTTGTGTGTGGATGGTGACTGGGAAAGGTTGAGATCGAAGGAATTGAGCAACGACATTGGTTGGCTGAACTTCGGACACAAGGTGGTTGTTGAATTCAACCAGAAGTAAAAGCGGACTGCTGTCATCGTGGATCAAGTCGAGGAGGAATTCCAGTTCCCTTCCAAGAAAGGAGCAAAGTGGTCCTGGGGGCAGCAAATAATGATTTGAAGCCTGGTGGGAGCATTTATTGCAACAACATGATACTCAAGAGGAATTAGCGAGGTTAGTAACGAAGATGGCATACTTCCATGAGGGGGAGATTAGCAAACCTGTGCCACAGTGTGAGGAGTAGGCTGTGGAGAATGCAGCCAAGGTGGAGGTGTTGTCAGAATTGACCCAGGTCTCTGTGAGAGCGAGGAACTGCAGGGACAGGAGGGATGCATAGGCTGTGATGAAATCGGCCTTCCTGACCGTTGACTGGCAGTTCGAGTCCTCTACTGATGGAGCCGATTAGGTTGCAACACTATGGGTGGGTTCACAAGTGCAGATCTGACCTGTGGTTGACAGTGAGTGGGTTTCCTGTTGGTGGACAAGAATAGAATAGAAAACTTTATTGTCCATTAGATTTACATAAAATGAAAATTCCTTCAGCATTCTGCCAACACAACACAGGACAATAAAAATACAGGTATAGGGAGGATGCACATGGTTAAATATACAAGGGGAGTGATTTATTAGGTAGCTGGGCTCCGGTCAGTTCAGCCTGGTTGGTTAACTCCGATAAATTCTAGATCGTCTTTGTGCAGCAAGGCTGCCGCTATGCTAGGACACTACATGTTATAAACACTCCTACCACTATAAGGTTCAGATGTATACAATTAGTACCATTACCCCAAGGAAAGTATGCACAACTGACACCTACTTTAGACAACCTCCTTAAATGGCCTAGGCAGAGAAAAGACTGAAACCAAGTCAATAGCCCAATTAACAACAAACAATCTATAATCCCAATAAATGACCTTGCAGTTGCGGGGTAGTGCAGATATCTGGCTTTGAATATATTAAGCCAATTTAACTAAGTACCAATTACCAGATTTTTTATTCAGTATAAGCAACAACTTTTAACGAGTTGCAACTTAGCACATCTACACTGCTTGCACAATTATTAGGCAAATTGTATTCCTCAGGATTAATGTTATTGTTTAACAAACACAATGCTCTCAGTCAATCAAAAATGTTATTGAACCTCAAACCTGAAAGTTTAACAAAGGAAAGGTGAGTTTTCTCCTTCTCAGGGGAGTACATTAGTGCATAATTATTAGGCAACCATTAGTGTAAAGAATTAGGCAACTAAATTATTTTTAAAAAAATCTCCCAACTCACTTGTTTATTCTACGTGTAACAAATAAGTAAAGCAAAATAACAATTAAATAACATTTTTGGTCTCAAAAATATTCAGTGACTAATATAGCCATATTTTAAACAAACTTTAAATATTCAGATAAATAATAAGACAACAATCAAACCTCCCGCTCAGGGAGGGAGGGAGGGAGGGAGGGAGGGAGGGTGGGAGGGGGAGAGGGCGAGGGACTCTAGGGGAGCTGTGAGAGGGGAGCGGGGAGTGGGGCGTGAACGGGAGTGGCACGGGGGGGGG